>JAKJMR010000450.1:837851-946423 GCA_024449315.1 Daboia siamensis | reverse complement strand
TAGACAGGATCTGCATTAAGAGTCAGCCTGGAAGGAAGAACCTTACTGGGGGACTTTGCAAAAAATGCAATGTGTAACGAGGAGGGAAGCCCCATGGAAAGGGAACTTTGCCCCGACCAAAATCCCACCAATTATCAGAAGCTGAAGCGTCATACTCCTCCAGAGAAGAGGTGGTAGAGACGCACAACTGCAAACCGTGGTGGTCGATGGGCGTTGGAAGGAAAAGCAAGTGGGAAAAGGCATCGAGGAAAGTGACCCTGAGGCGGGGGAGCCACCAATCCGAATGGAAGGAAGAGATGGAGAGCTCCCTGCACATCAGTGAAGAGGATGGGAGTTATGCACCACACGCAAAGTGGATCCTAGAGAAAGCTATTGATCTGATGAAAAAACCCTTGGCTTGATAAGAGAGGAGAAACCTGAATCCCGCAGCTACAACAGTGCCTGGACCCACAGCTGGAGAGACAGTGCAGGGGGGGAATCTGGAACCTGCAGCACCGGGGCCATCTGCTGAACCTGGAGCTACCACCTCAGCAGCACCCACCCCCCACCGACCCACAGATGGGGATCAGGATGGGGGGCAATACCGCCCACGGCATAGGCACTGATCCATTCAAAGACTACCACCCTGGAAGCGAAATTCAAGGGGAAGCCGCCGCACTTGGGGTTTTTCCTAACTCAAGTCCTCAGTTATATGGAAGAATATGGACGGGACACTCCCAGTGACAAAGCCCGCATCCGCATTGTGCAATCCACCCTGGATGGACCAGCAGCAGACTGGGTGGTGAACCTGCATGACTCCAATGCCCCAGAACTCAATGACTTCAACTGGTTCATGTTATCCTTGAGGAGGCAATTTGAGGATCCTTTGGCTGATCGTAAGGAGAGAATCAAAATGGTGAGGCAGGGCAGATGGCCAGTGGCTGAATATACCCAAGAATTCCGGGCCATTGCCAATAAGCTGAACTTGCTGGAAGACATCCTCCTTAGCCATTTCAAAGATGGGCTAAACTATGACCTGTATGATGCTTGCCTGCCTCGGGGAAACCCACACCACCTTGATGACTGGTACATCCTGGCAGAGGAGGCGGAGATAGACCTACTGAAGAGGTACCACCAAGAGAAATCATGGGCCCGCTCACTACCCAAGCAAACACGCAAGCCAGCGAAACCATCGAGTATGGCTAAGAAATCAACAGGCTGTTTCAAAAGTGGGAGAGAGGGCCACCACGCCACAGAATGCCGCTCAAAAGCCCCTCAGCGCAAATCAGAGCCATCACCATCCAGGAGATCAGGGAAGTCCCCAGGCAACCCAAAAGAACCTGCCATGAGGAGGATAGAGGCTGTGGAGTCCCCAACCCCTGCCAAAAACTGGGAGGGGACTCCGGCCTACACTGCAGGGGCGGTGGGCACCTCGGGAGACAGCTCAGAGGGAGAAACCCTGGTAAGTGGATCCATTCTACCCATCCTTAAGACAGTGACTATATTAGCTTCCTCCATGCCCAAAGCCGTCAAAGTAAAAGCACTAATAGACTCTGGCTGCACCCACTGCCTCATCAGCCCGACGCTTTGGGAATTTGGGCATCCCAGTGAGGAGACTAAAGCAACCAATCTCTTTTGGCCAGCTAGATGGGTCCATAGCAGAGGAGGTACCAGCTAACCTAGCCACCTTACCAGTTCACCTGTCCCTGGGGACCCATGAGGAAGAGATAATGTTTGTAGTGACCCCAGGCATGGAATGCCCAATGATTTTAGGGCTGGAATGGTTGAAGAAATGGAACCCCTGGTAAATTAGAGGAGAGCAGAACACAACTTCCCAGAAGGGAAGCATAGGAACTTAAAACCCCAAAGGAAACCCCCCCCCCAACCTGAGGAGAGGAGACAAAATTAATGGTGGAAGAGAAGGGGTTACCAGAAATACCGGAAGAACACCAGGAACACTTGCTGAAGTTTTCAGTGAGGAACGGGCAGATGAGCTTCCCCCTCAATGACTCACAGACTGTGCTATAGAATTCAAACCTGGGGCAAAACTCCCAAAGCCCAGGATGTACTCCATGAGCCCCAAAGAGACGGCAGAGATGAAAAGATTCATAAATAAAAACCTAGAAAGGGGATTTATTGAGCCTACCAAACCCAAAGTGGCCGCCCCGGTCCTGTTCAGGGAGAAGAAGGACAGCAAGATGTGCTTATGTGTAGATTATAGAGCTCTTAATACAATTAGTGAAAGCAATCTGTATCCCCTACCCATAATGAAGGATATGCTATCCCACCTATCGAAAGGAAGGATTTTTTACCAAACTAAACCTAGGAGAAGCATACTACCGCATTAGGATTAAGGAAGGGGACAAATGGAAGACTGCATTCAATTGTCCAATGGGTTGCTACCAGTTGAAAGTCCTGACATTTGGACTGCAAGGGGCCCCCACAGTTTTTATGCAATTAATTAATGAAGTGCTAAGAGAGCACCTATATAAAGGAGTCCTGGTTTACCCAGATGACATCCTTATCTTCACTGAGACCAAAGAGGAGCATATTAATCTAGTCAGAGCAGTTCTGGAAAAATTGCGGACCACCCACCTATATGCAAAATTATAAAAATGTGAATTCCACCAGGAAAGAATAGACTACCTGGGATATCGCATATTCCCACAGGGCATCGAAATGGACCCCGAGAAAGTCAGGGCAGTATTAGAATGGGCACCACCCTGCACAAGGAAGCAATTGCAAAGTTTCCTGGGATTTGCAAACTTCTACCGCCAATTCATCCCTTCGTTTGCCCAAATAGCCCCTCACAATAGCCCCTCACAAACTTGTTGAAAACAAGGGGGGGTCCCCAGTGAAAATCAGCCAGCCCCTGAAGTGGACAATGGAATGTCAAGCAGCATTTGAGAGGCTAAAGAGGCTTTTTTCTGCCGAACCTGTACTGAGACACCCAGATCCCAATAAACCCTTCATAATACAGGCAGACGTGAGCGATGTGGTGGTGGGAGCTGTATTATTACAGGAAAATGACAAGGGGGCATTGCAACCATGTGCATACACATCCAAGAAACTCATGGAGACAGAACAACTTTGGGCCATGTGGGAGAAGGAGGTTTACGCTGTGAGGTACTTACATGGCGTCATTTTCTTGAAGGAACTAAAATCCCCTTCCAGGTCTGGACAGACCACAAAAATTTGGAAGTGCTAAAAACACCCAGGAAACACCCTTCTAATCAAGCCTGCTGGTCCCAGCATTTTCACTGATTCCATTTCACTCTCAAATACTTACGGGGGGGGGGGGGATATTTCCTGGAGAATGCATTATCTCACATGCCTCAATATAACAGCATATGGGCCACTGACTCTAAACCATTTATGTCTAAACAACATCTGGCAGCACCAGTAACCACCAGGGCCCAAGCTAAAATAAAGCCGCAGGTGGATAGCCAAACTGGAATAAAATTCCAAAAGTCTTTGGAAACTTATAAATGGTTCCAGAAAAAAAAGTCATGTGTGCACAATCAAAGACGGACTACCCTGGATGGGTGAGAAGTTATACATACCTGTCACCCAGAGGATTAATTTCATGCAGTTGTGCCATGATACAAAATCAGCAGGACATTTTGGATTTGTAAAAACCCTACACTTAAAAGGCAATTTTGGTGGCCATCCATGAAAAAGGACATAGAAAGCTACGTGGCCACCTGTCAAACTTGTGCAATGGTTAAGAGGTTGCAAGGGAAGTCGCCCAGACCGTTACAACCAGTGGCGAACCCCTCAGCCCCCTGGAAAGAAATAGCCATGGAATTTATAGTGGAATTACCAGAAAGCAACGGGAACACTGTCATCTTGGTGGTCACAGATCTGTTTTCCAAACAGGTGCACTTTATCCCATGCCAAAAGATTCCCACCTTAGCCTTAGCAAAACTATTCATGCAGCACATTTACAGACTGCATGGAGCACCCCAACGCATCATATCTGACAGGGAAGTACAATTTACATCAAAGTTTTGGAAGGAACTTCTGTCCCTCTTTGGAACCACCCAAGGACTGTCATCGTCATCATCCTCAGACAAATGGATTGACTAAACATTCAAACTCACTACTTGAGCAATATTTAAGGTGCTTTATTAATTTCCAGCAAACAAATTGGACGGACCTACTCCCTTTTGCAGAAGTGGCTTACAATAACGCAGTCCACTCCAGCACAGGCTACACTCCTTTTCAAATAGCCACTGGCCAAAGTTTCAACCCTATGCCAGAACTGATCCCAAATGAACTGGAAATCCCATCGCTGAAGGAATGGATTGCATAATTACAAAACACCTGGCCAATCATTAGGAAAGCTTAGACGAAGCTAGACAGGCATACAAAGCATAGGCAGACAAAAAGAGAGTTGATCCCACACCATTCAGGGTGGGAGAGATGGTATATTTATCCACAAAATACTTAAAATCCCTACAATCCTGTAAAAAACTCGGATCAAAGTAGATTGGACCTTTTTCAATTAAAAGAATGATAAACCCAGTAACAGTAGAATTAGAACTACCCAAAAGTCCTAGGCAGATATACTTAATGTTTCACTGCAGTTTACTAAAAAGGGAACAACAGTCACCCCTACGACCAACACCCCCCCTCCCTATCATGGTTGAAGGAGGACAACACTTCGAGGTAAAAAAAATCCTAGACTCTAGGAAACACCATGGAGCAATTCAATACTTAGTAGCTTGGAAACACCTCCCTTCCTCAGAAAATGAGTGGGTCAATAAACGTAGCATTAGAGCACACAAGTTGCTAAAGAGGTTTCATACAGAATATCCCAGCAAAACCAGGCTGACATCTATATTTTTGTTTCCTCTACAGGTGGACCTCTCTTTTTTTAAAGGAGGGCAAGCATGTCAAAATCCATTTATATTTCATTTCTAACTCTCTTTCTGTGCAAACCCAAATCTCACCCCCCTTTGTATTTTGCCATTCCCAAAGAGGAAAGGGAATAAACAGGGGAGTTTATTGCCTTCATTTCTTCCCCTTAGATGTAACTTTTTGTTTATCTAGCCTGCCTGTTGGCCATCACAAAAAGATCGATGAAAAGAATCCTCTCTCTCTGATCTATGAGCAACTAAGAAAGAGGGTGGGGGAATTCTGGTTTGTTTCTCTGGATGGAATATGAAGGGGAGGGAGTGATTGTGCTGTGAAAGGACTGATGGTTCTCACTTTCCCATGAGGGGCTTCCCACCTGAAACTTGACTGATCTGGAACTGACCAAATGAACTGAGGGGTGGGGTTTTGCTTGGGGACACTTTAAAAGTATCGATCTGTGAGGAGATTTTTCAGATCCTGTCTATTATACCTTCTATCATCCATGTCTTAGTAAACATTCCTGCTTGGACAATCTTGCCTCCAAGAGTCTTTCTTAAGATGTGGATTGGAGCGGGTTCTGACAGGTTCTCTGACAACATTGTTTGAAATCAAAGTCAAAATACAAGCAATTAAAACAATTGTTATTGAGGGTCTTTAACTATTACCAGCCACCTTTATATTGCCTATTTTTTCTTAATATTATTATACTTTGATACTTTCCCCAGCAGTGATGCTATCATCAGCTTCAAGAGTGGATCTTATACAAAGATGTAGGACAAGCAGAAATGTTTAATCACCTCATGACCAAGAATCAAAAAGAAGCATCTAATGTAGCAATATAACATAAAACAAACATAGCACCTTTTGCATCACAGCTCTTTGGTTTCAAAGGCTGCAATTCTAGTTGTTGCAACAATATAAACGCACTATAGATATAAATCTTATTTGCTTACCTTGGAGAACAAAGAAAGAGAATACTATCTGCTTCAGGTAAGTAGATCATTTGCCCTTTCAAGCGTAAACAGCTAATTTCTGTACCAGTCAGCTCATCTTCACATTCCAGTTTTTCCACATCCAAAAGTCCTTCCTATTAAAGAACAAAGAGAAACTTCAGTGAAAAGTACCATTGTTATAAGCCTGTGCCCTCAGGTGCACCCACAGAAAACCTGAATGCTTTTATTTCTGATTTTCTGATCTTTACCTAAACAAATATGATAAGGAAAAGTACTTCTGTTGTTGTGGTTAAACCCAGTTCTCAACAAATCTGGGTGGCTCAAAAGAATCAAAAGGAAAAACTTACAAAAGAACATTAAAAAGGAGGAAAAAAAGATTTAAAAATAGATAGCAAGGATAATAGACTGAATGGAAACAAAGCAAAAGTCTCACTCTCCCTTGTCAAAGACCTGGTTGAAGAGCCAAGTTTTCACCATATTCTGAAAAATAGCAGGGTAGGGGCCATATGGATCTCAGGAGAAACCCAATTAAGAAAGGCAGCAATGCTTTCAAGCTCCAAATAGCATTATTTAACCAAAGGAACTCAGAGCATACCAACTATACAGGACAGATCAGCTAATCCATATTCAGCAACCAGGCCCTAGGCCATGTAAGGCTTTATAGGTAAAGACCAGCACTTTACTTGCACCCAGAAGCAAACTGGCAATCTGTGCAGCCTGCAAAGCAGAGGTTTACTGGGGATACTAAGCCACACCTATCATTCCTCATGATGTTACATTTTGGACCAGCTGGGGCGTCCAGGTGGCCCAGCAGTCCTATGCAGAGCCACAAGACAATAATCAAAGTGACCATGAGTGACTATCTAAAGGCCCTGAAAGGATACAATTGGTTCACAAGATGAGACTTCCTTCTTGACCACAACTACCACTGGTTCTTTAAGCATAAGCTTTAGTTCCATTAAGATTCAAAGATTGTGGAAGTATTATCTTATATGGACAGTCAAAAGATAACAGAATCAGAGGTTATCTAGTCCGACACCCTGCTCAGGCAGGAAGTCAAATGGTTGTCCAATTTCTTCTTAAAAACTTCCACTGCTAGAGCATTCACAAATTCTGGAGGCAAGTTGCTCCACTGATTTAATTATTATAACTGTCAGAAAATTTTTCACTAGTTCTAGGTTGCTTCTCTCCTTGATTAGTTTCCATCCCTTGCTTCTTGTCCTGCCTTCAAGTGCTTTGGAGAATAGTGTGATTCATTCTTCTTTGTGGCAACCCCTTAGATATTGGAAAACTGCTAACATGTAGTTGGTTCACATAGTGTGGTGGGATGGAGGGTTTGTTGTCACTGTGTGTTGGGGGGAGAGAGCACGGGGGGAGGCTCAGCTAATCTCAATGTACATATGTTGTACTTTGACAATAAAGGTTTATTATTATTATTATGTACACAAAATTAGAAAGAAGTACTATCATTAATAAATTTAAATAGAAATAGAAATATAGTCCTTCTCTTCATTAAACTAAAGGTAAAGGTAAAGGTTCCCCCGCACATGCGTGCTAGTCGTTTCCGACTCTAGGGGCCGGTGCTCATCTCCGTTTCAAAGCCGAAGAGCCAGCGCTTGTCCGAGGACGTCTCCGTGGTCATGTGGCCGGCATGACTAGATGCCAAAGGCACATGGAATGCTGTTACCTTCCCACCGCAGTGGTCCCTATTTTTCTACTTGCATTTTTACGTGCTTTCGAACTGCTAGGTTGGCAGAAGCTGGGACGAGTAACAGGCGCTCACTCTGTTATGCGGCACTCGGGATTTGACCCGCCAAACTGCCGACCTTCTGGTCAATAAGCTCAGCGTCTTAACCCACTGAGCCACCGCGTCCCTACATTAAACTAGATATACCCAATTCCAGCAACCGTTCTTTATATATTTTAGCCTTCAGTCCCCTAATTATCTTTGTTACTCTTCTCTGCACTCTTTCTGAAGTCTCAACATGTTTTTTTTTACACTGTGGTAACCAAAACTGGTGTAGTATCCAATACCCTACCCAAAGGGTTTTTACCTTTTCAAACTAACATGAGTTTTAAGTCTTTAATAGAATAGAATAACAGAGTTGGAAGGGACCTTGTAGGTCATCTAGTCCAACTCCCTGCCCAACCAGGAGGCCCTACACCATTTCTGACAGACGGTAGTCCAGTCTCTTCTTGAAAGCTTCCAGTGATGAAGCTCCCACAACCTCTGAAGGCAAGCTGTTCCATTGGTTCATAGTTCTCATTGTCAGAAAATTTCTCCTTATTTCTAGGTTGAATCTGCCCTTGATCAGTTTCCATCTGTTATTCCTTCTCTGGCCTTCAGGTGCTTTTGAAAATAGGTTGACCCCCCCTCCCCTCTACGATCTAAGTCGTTTATGAAGATATTGATGAGTACTAGCCTAAGACAGAACCTTGTTGTATCCCACTGCTTACTTACCTCCATGTAGACATAGTACTCATTGAGTATAATTTGTCAGCCAACTACAGATCCATCTGATGGTGGTATTGTCTATCCCACTTTTTTTTAGCTTACTAAGCAGCAGGTTCTGGTCTATTTTGTCAAATGCCTTACTGAAATCTAAGTATACTATGTCCATAGCATTTCGCTGGTCTACTAATTTAGTCACTTTGTCAAAGAATGAAATAAGATTGGTTTGACATAATTTGTTTTTAACAAGCCCATGCTGACTTTTAGTTATTACTTTACTCATTTCTAGATGTTTGCAGATCTGTTTTTTGATTATCTTTTCCAGTATGTTCCTGAGTATTGATGTTAGGCTGACTGATCTGTAGTTTCCTGGGTCTACTTCCCCCCCCCCTTTTTTTTTTGAAGATGGGAACCAATCAGCTCTTTTCCAGTCCTCTAGTAGTTCCCCGGTACTCTAGGATTTTTGAAAGATATGGTACAGTGGTTCTGAGATGACATTTGCAAGCTCCTTTAAAACTCTGGGATATAATTCGTCAGGTCCTAGTGATTTATATTCAAGATCTCTTATCATTTTTTTTTTGCTTATTTTAACTTTTATTTCTAGTTTGCCTTTTACAGTTAGGTTTTTAGTTAGGTTCGGTAATAATTTCTTTTTGCGTGAAGACCGATGGAAAGAATGAGTTAAATAGCTTTGCTTTCTCTTTGCTGCCTGTTATTTCCTTGCTATCTTCTCTCTTTAGTGAACAGTCTGTTTCCTTGATTTTTTTTCTTGTTATTTATATTTTGAAAGAATTTTTTTTATTATCTTTGACTTTTGTTGCAAGCCTTTGTTCGTTCTGAGCCTTTGCTTTCCTGACTTTGTCTTTGCAGATTCTGGCTGTCTGCTGATATTATTCTGCCTTAGTTATGTGTCCCTCTTTCCATTTTTTGTACTTGTTCTTTTTGCCTTTAAGTTTATCAGAGAGATCTTTGTGCAACCATGCTGGTTTCTTCTTCTAGATTTCTTGTTTTTCTTTTTCAGTGATATTGTGCTGGACTGGACTTTTATGATTATGTTTTTCAGAGTTTCCCAAGTTTCTTGAGTTGTTTTCCCCTTTAGGATTTTTATCCAAGGTCTCTTTCTCAAGCTCTCTCTGAGTTTGTTAAAATCAGCTCTTTTAAAGTCTCTGGAATCATTATGTTCTATTGCTTCTGTTTGCATTATATTGAATTCCAGTATGACATGGTTACTCTCACTCAAGATTCCTGCAGTTTCAACTCCCTCTATCACTTCTTCTCTGGTCATGAGAATTAACAAATATGTATGGCTGTCCCTCTAGTTCTCTCCTTTACCTTTTGAACAATAAAGTTGTCAGCTAGGTTGGCCAAGAACCTATTCGATTTCTCACTTGGTGCAGAATTAGTCTTCCAGTTAATGTAAGGGTAATTGGAGTCTCCCCATTACTCTTGTAGTGTGTTTCCTACATATATTTGTTAATTGGTTAGCAAAAAGTTTATCTATTTTTTCTGCTTGGTTAGGTGGCCTGTACTATACACCTATGGCAATGTCATTCTTTTTTTCTTTTATGTTGACCTGTATGCACTCTAGGAGGTTTTCTTCTTTGATCTCATACATTTCTGTAGCAATATAGTGATTTTTTACATATAGTGCAACTCCACTTCCTCTTTTATATGGTCTGGGTTTTGTGAACAGTTTCTATCATTCTATCAGTATGTTCCAGTTATGGGTTTCATCCCACCAAGTTTCAGTAATTCCAATTATATCATACCTATCTTCATGTATTAGTAATTCAAGTTCACTCTGTTTGTTCTCCAAACTCTGAGCATTTGTATATAGGCAGAGATCTTTATGTCTGGCTCTGAGTATGCTTCCTATGTCTCCTACTTGGTGTCTGAGTTTGTCTTCCTTCCCATCCCTCCTTACCTTATTATTTGACTTGTTTTTCTATGGGTTTTTGCTTGGTATTAGGTCCTGGAGATCCTAAAGATTTGTCACCCTCCCCCCTCAATTTTAGTTAAAAGCTCTCCTGATAAGTTGGGCCAGTCATTTTCCAAAAACATTCTTCCCATTTTTTGTGAGATGAAGCCCATCCCTGGCCAAAAGTCCATCGTGGAGGTAGTGCACACCATGGTCGAGAAATCCAAAGTTGTTTTGGCGACACCAAACTTTTAGCCAGTGGTTCACTTCTAGAATCCTTTGTTCTCTTACTGGATGTTGACTTTTCATTGGCAATACAGATGAAAAAACTACTTGAGCACCCAACTCCTTGACTTTGTTGCCCAGCTGCTTGTAATCAGTCAATAGTTTGTAGGTCCATTTTCATGTCATTTGTCCCTACATGTAGTAGTAGTAGAAAAAGGCAGTAATCTGTGGGTTTTATTATTTTGGTTAAGTTCTCAGCCACATCTTTGATTTTTGCTCCAGGGAGACAACATACCTCTCTGGATTGACTCTCTGGTCTACAGATGGCTGATTCTGTTCCCTTGAGAATTAAATCTCCTATCACCAATACTCACCTTTTTTTTCCTAGGGAGTTTTGGGATATTTTTCTATCTATCACAGAAGCACTTGATGTTGCTACTGTTCTGGGGACATTTAATAATGCTTCTTTTCTAGATGTTTTCATGTTTTCTTCCAGGGACAGTCAATGAAATCGATTGCTCAGCACCAGTGGGCTGCATCAGAGTGGGTTTGGTTGGACAGGGGTTTTGTTCTAGGTTTCTGTTTTTTTCTATTAATGACATGTTTCCATCTCTCTTCTTCTAAGGAGTCAATTCTTTTAGAAGTTTTTGATCATTATTATGTTCAATTTGAAAAGACTTTATGTTCAAATCTTTTCTTCTTCCTAGTACAATAGATACCTTCTGAAGTGGCCCACTGCTGGCCCATGGCCTTTTGGCCACTGGGCCATGTGAGTGGCTAGCCACCCCCCTTGCGCCATTGCTAGCTGAACTGTGAGCCTCGCGCCGCTGCTAGCCAAGTTGTGAGCTGTCCGCCAGCATTAGCCAAGCCATGAGCCTCTCGCTGGGACTAGCTGAGTCTTGTGCTGCATGCTGGTGCTAGCCGAGCCATGAGCTGTGAGTCTTGCTACAGCGCTAGCCGAGCCGCAAGCTGGCACTAGCTAAGCCACGACCCTCGCGCCAGCATTAGCAGTCCCATCTGCAGAGCACGCATTCTCGTGTTCCCATTTGTGCGTGCACACAGCCACATTAGCATGTAAGCACATGCACGCATAAAGGTATCTACCCCTCCCTTTCCCACCAGGCCACTAACACAGAAAGGTTTGGGACCCCTGTTTTAGATTACCTTACTCCTTAGCACGAAAACTGTGTTGATATGGGAGAGGATTCCATGGAAACTAATATCAATATGAGGCCGAACCAATGAAAATACTGATAATAGATTACAATATCCCGGCTGGAGCTGAAATATAAGTAAAAAAGAAAGAAAAACATTTTAAAACTTTTAATTCTGGTTAGTGATTGCAGTCTATTTCCCTATGTTCTGTCTATGGTGGACAGTACAATAATATTTAGTGAACTAGTGCTCAAATTGTACTAAATTGTTATCAATTAAATAATGGACTTTTTTGCATAAAAATAATTTGAATAAGAGTTGTTCACACTGTCCAAGCTCCAGGATGAGAATCCTATCTTCAATGACACTGAGCAAGGAAATATTCTAAAGCAGTATTTTTCAACTTTGCATGATGGCTGGGTAATTCTGGAAGTTGAAGTGCACATATTAAAGTTGCCAAGATTGAGAAATGCTGTTCTAAATGATCTCTATGCTTTGTTTTCTATAATCTACAGCAGTAATTCAAGCAACACTTCTAGAAATTAATGGCCGTTTCTAATTTGACAGAGGGCCTGTTCCCAAATTTCATGCTAAAATTGATTCAGGCTGCATAGGCTAAAATAAATTCAAATGGACTCTTTATGAAAAAGAGTTTTAGGATGAAAAACTCTAGGCTTTTCATGAAGGATTGTATTCCATTGTCATACTTTATGAAAATCAACCTGAAAAGAATGGGACAAGGAAAGGAAGAAGCATAAATAATATAAATATTTTTAAATGATGGATTACTTAATATTTGCTAATTTAGACAAGGGAAAAAATTTTTCAGCTGGTAACATAGGCATAGCTAACTATGAAGTGAAAACTATTTGAAATATATAAGTGCTAAACTGTACCAGTCATGGCTTATGCTTGTTTTTAATATTTTTTTCAAAAACAAAATGTTTAAAAGATTGATTACTAAGACTTCATGTGTGCAGATTCAGATATAATACCAAAAAGGAAGAAATGTGAAATACATTTTATAGTCCAAGTGGTGCTTACAAAATATTGAATAATAGAACTGGTATAAAAGTAAATAGTAGCACTTGAGTAGGATGGTAGAAGGGCTGGAATTCAAAAGCTTTGCAGGAAAAAGAAGAATTCTTACCTGGGGAAGGACTCTATATATTGCATTTCCACACTGAGTGACAACTAGGTCTCTGTCAAATATAATGTGGAAAGGAAAGGCCTTGCAAAATGTGTATGGACTGATGCGAGACTCTTGAGTACCATTCTCTTCAAATCTGTCAAGATCTTCATAAAAATCTTCTTCTTTAGATTCTTTTTCTTCAATTAAGAACTGAATATGGTCACACTCTTCATTTCTTTGTTGAATAACCTGAACATCATAAAGAAAAGGTGGTTAGTACAATAATAGTCTATTTTTATTCCTCAGTAACAAGTATTGCTCTTAAACTTCATACTAAAATTCCAGTCTAGACACCTGAAGTACATGACGTAAAATAAATAGAAAATAAATAGTGCCAGTGGAGAGGGCATGCTTTTGCTTTAAAATATAATGAAATATAATAATTTAAGTTAGAGGGATTTGGTCTAAATGGGACACTTTCACAATATAGTTTTGTGAAGCAGATGTCCAGTTATAATATAAACCCCTTTTCATGCATTTACTATTTTTTAACATATTGTAATCATATTGATAAAGAATCTTTCATTTCAAACTTATACAGATCCAGTAACCCTGAATTAAAGGTTTAAGAAGAGTAGCAATTTTTAACTTGTATTTTGATTTCTCTTCAAATTATATAAAGCTTTTGCCCAAGAAGGAGAAAATTATTGCCCATGTACAAGAGATGTACTCTGTTATATACAAAATCAGTTTTTGGATCCAAGCTGAATTTGCTTCTACTGTTTAAGCTATCTGCACTGTTGCACTATTATTTAAACTGATGATCTAAATAACATATCTAAATAACATAATGAATTTATATAAACTGCATTGCATAAAATAATGTACATGGCATGAAACTATTCATTTAATATCACTGACAAATTACCACACAATAAGGCAAAAGAGCCCGAAGATATTGTGTATACCTGAGGAAAAAAAATCTATTAAATTCAACATACCTTAGTTCTGAGTAGACATGGATTCCACTCTAACTTTAATGCTTAAATGTTATTTTTCAGTTATATAATACATATTAAAATTAGAATGGTATTTAGTTATCAAAACCTTCTTTCATTTTTATTGGTTAAAATAGTAATGCATCATTGTGACTGGAAAAATAAGTCTTAATAATCTTAGTTTTGGCTAGTTATATTTAGAATATGTCACAGAAGATATTATTTTACAGAAATAAAAGAGTGTTGTTGCTATTAAAGTTGTCACCAGCCAAATGCTTGATAGTTAAAATGTGAATTTAATGGCTTTCAAATATGCTTTAAAATATTCTATCTGACTTATTGTACCCAGGTTTTACTAATCAAAGATTTTTTAATGAAGACATAAAGCGTGTCCTGTAGAGTAGACCTATTCAAAAACACAGCTGAAATCAGCAGATGTTTTTGCATTATATTCAGTCCACAATAGGAACACTGAACAAACTAAGCATTTGATAGGATTAAAGAATACATATTACTACATATTACTGATATAAAGGCTCACTTCAAGGTATTTTTTCCAAACTTACATGACAACTCTATTAAAAAATACCTTAAAATTAGATGCAATAATCCCATTCATCTACAAGTTTTAAAATATTAACTGTTGTAAAAAGTTGCATTTTCCATTCCTAGCAAATTTGACAACATTCCAATTTCCATTGTATCAAAATAATACTGAATAATACAGTTCCATTCCTTGCTTTGTTTTCACAGGACTACGAACAGTTGTATTATCTTCAATATTAGATTGTGAGATTTTTTTCAAGCAGAAACATCTGATCCTAATAAATGGCAGGGAAGTGGAAAATAAAACCAACTCCCTTTCTATGAACACTCTACATTCCATAAGCTTTCACGCAGCTTTAGAGATAGATATGCTAATGAAGAGACTAAACAAGAATACCAGTACCAGGCTTCCGGTTTTGCACAGTAGCACAAATAACTGAGGGATTGTGGGGCTCCGTGCCCTACAGCTGATTCTTTTCTTTTTGGGGACCCTAAATGGGCCTAAAATCACCCCAAAGTGGTGACAAAGAAGGAGGGAAGCCCTGCTGATTTCAGAAAGATGGTGGTTGATCCAATTGTTTGGGGAAAGCTCTCCAGAAACCAACAGAAGAAATGCTAGCTTTACTTCAGAGTCTAGCCCAAGCTACAAGCAACCAGAGCCAAAAAGCACTAAGCTTGATAGTAAACAATATTGATATGCAGGTTCTGAGGTTTTGCTGGTAAAAAATACAGGAAACCAGAAGTTGCCTTCAAGCTTTACGTTTTTATTCAGCTGAACAAAAAGACGGGCTCCTCTAAATGAGAGCATGCCCAAAAGACAAGAAATCCTTGTATTTATTCTTTCTGGTAACATAAGCAAAGCTGACACACTTATGATAAATATTTCATCCAGTAAGTCTGGCATACTGTAGATAAGAGAACAGAAGTAACAAACAAGTTCCCTTTTGGGTGTTTCCCTAAAGATATCGTATGTTCTTGGGTGGGTTAGGACATTGAGTATTTTCCTTGCTGGCCTTTCATGACCCTGCATCCAGGAATTTGCAAGAGCTCAAAGACAGTAGGGCCATCTGCACATTCACAATTGATATTTCCTATACTGTCCCCTAATTCCGGGTCAACAATATGTTTGGAACTGGGTAAGAATACCAATTCTCTCTTTTCTACTTGATAATTGATCTCCTGAAAAAACAACAACCAAGAAGCAAAAATCCTCCAAAAGTGAGATGAGGGGGATTTTTGCTCCACCCTCCCGCAGACAGAAGTGGCGAATTAAATTTTTATGGGTGAACAGAAATATACTGAAATGAAATAAGACTTAAATCTGGATAAGTGTGAAATTGGTGGAATTAGTTAAGATTTTCTTGGCAAAAGATTATTGATGAAAACAGAAGGTAATTGCCTGTTTTGAAAACTGAAAAATGAACTGGTGCTGACATCTAGTGATGGATGAAAATATACAATTATAGCTGCTCTAATACAGGAACCGGAAAGCCCAGAAAAAGATAACTTGTTTTTCTGACCTTCAACACTTTAACTAAACAAAGAACAGCTATAATAAAGAAAAGAAAACATTTTGGGCTATCTACAAAGCAAGAACCATAAAACTTAGGAAAAAAAACTGACCTTTCTGGATTATAAAGACTTATTGAACTGTAACTCTAGAGTTGTTTGCAGAGAAAGGAAAACTTTAATTTTTGGCTGAAATGGAATGTCAGAGATCTGCAGAAAAAACATATCAAGAAAAAACAAATACTTTCCAAGAGGAAGTGTATGCTATGTTACAATTAATACAAATGACAATGAATTCAAACCATGAGGAAATTAAAAAATAACTTTGAAAACTTAAATGAACATATCCTCAATTTAACTTCACATTAAAAAAACTCTCAGAAAATAAAAAAGAGAGCAATCAAATAAAGCAGATAACTGAACATAAACTAGAGGAGACAGATTTAAAGATGGAATTCAACAATGGAAGGAACTATGATTTAACTCAAGTGGAGAAAAACTTGTAGGAAATATTGGACATGAAAAAGACATACTTCAAGACTGCAAAATAAGTCTAAGGACAAGAAAAAAGATTTGACAAAATGGATTATAGAGCTGTCAGGAGTACTACGAGAACTGGAGAGACAAAAAAAATGATAAGAGAAACTAAGAGAAAAAGAAAGAAAAAGATTTTCAAGAAATACAAAGGGGCAAAACACATCCACAAAAACATCTTACTTGACTCATCTCTCTTGTACTTACAACAATATCTGCAAAACTATGGGAAGACCTTTTGGTCCAGTGGAAGATATTGATTAGGAAAAATGTTTTTTGGGGAAAAAAAGGCTAAAGTTAGAATTAAGAAATTAGATGATGGGACTTATCAGATGGAATATTTAAAGATTAAGCACTTGTTATCAGATGGAATATTTAAAGATTAAGCACTTATCAGATGGAATATTTAAAGATTAAGCACTTGTTAAAGAAATAAAATTTTGGATATAAATGAATTTTAGTTTAAGAGGGATAGGCTCCTTAAGTAACATAATACTTTTTTATGATATGAGAAATATAAGAATGTTGGAATGATTTACATGAGGAAAATGTTTTAGCATCCCTGGCTGAAGAATTCTGGGAGTTGAAGTCTACAAGTCATAAAAGCCAATTTTGGAGACCCATTTTTGAAACTCATATGTAATGGATTTTGAGAAAATTTCAATTAATAAGAATGTTTTGAATAGTTTCAAAAGATTAGCTGTGGATTTATTAGACGGAATATTTAAACATTAAAGATTAAAGTACCATATTGTTTGAATATGGTTAAAAAGAATAGAAACATTTTTGGACATAAATGTATTTTAGCTTAAGAGGGACATGTTTTTTAAGTAGTATATTATTTACTTCCTTTTTTCTTTTCTTTCGTTTTAAGATATGAGAAATGTAAATTTGTTGGGATGGCTTGTATGAGGAAAAAGATTTAAATACTTAACCGTAATTAACTCTAAGAAAATCTTAAAAGGTAAAAATGTTTTTGAACATTGTGGGGAAAATAAATCTTTAAAAACAGAATCTTTAAAAACAGAATCTATGATAAGATGATTAAGATGTTTAATTAGAAAAGAAGCTTCACATTGATGTGGTTTTTACTTGTTGAAATAGTAGAAAAGTGTTTATATTCAATTGTTTATTAAAGTACTAAGAAATGTACTAATTTAAGCTTGATTAATGAGAATATTATTGGAAGAAGAGAAAGTTAAGGAAAGCTATGATGATGATGATGATGATGATGATGATGATGATGATGATTTATATACCACCCCTCTCCCAAAGGACTCAGGGCGGTGTACAGGGCAATTAAAACACTATATACAACACCTAATATACAAAAATTAAAATAAATTAAACCAAGTAGCCCTAGACAATAAAACACGTTCATAAATGTTAAATTTAAAATTTAAAATCTAAAATCCCAGTCTCTCAGTCCAGGCCGGCAAGTTCAAATAGCCAAGTCTTCAGGTCACGGCGGAAAGAGCGAAGGTCGGGAGCCATCCGGAGCTCAACAGGGAGCTGATTCCAGAGGGCAGGCGTGCCCACAGAGAATGGTCTCCCCCTGGGGGCCGCCAGTCGACATTCCCTGACCGACGGCACCCTGAGGAGGCCCCCTCTGTGGGAGCGTACAGGACGATGGGAAGTTAACGCCGGCAAAAGGTACTCCCGTAAATAATCCGGACCCATGCCATTTAGGGCTTTATAGGTCGTCACCAGCACCTTGAATCTCACCTGGAAGACAACTGGAAGCCAATGCAGCTCGTGGAGCAGAGGTGTTACATGGGAGTATCGGGAGACCCCCATCACAACTCGCGCAGCCTCATTCTGCACCAGCTGGAGCCTCCAAGTGGTATTCAAGGGCAGCCCCATGTAGAGAGCGTTGCAGTAGTCTATCCGAGAGGTCACAAGTGCATGAGTGACTGTGAGTAGGGCATCTTGGTCCAAATAGGGCCACAACTGGCGCACCAGGCGAACCTGGGCAAAAGCCCCCCTGGTCACAGCTCCTATATGATCTTCTAAACTGAGCTGTAAGTCAAGGAGGACACTCAAGTTGTGAGCCCTATCTACGGGGGGTAACACCTCACCCGCTATAGATAAAGATGGAATAGAGTGGACAACCCAAGATGCCGGTATGCACAGCCACTCGGTCTTGTTGGGATTTAGACGAAGCCTGTTCCTCCCCATCCAGACCCTCACCACCTCCAGGCAACAGGACATCACATCGAGGGCATCACCGGGTTGATCTCGCATGAAAATAAAAAGCTGGGTATCATCAGTGTACTGATGATACCCCACCCCAAACCACAAATGATCTCACCCAGTGGCTTCATATAGATGTTGAACAGAAGGACCCCTGAGGGACTCCACAAACGAGAGGCCTCGAGGCCGACCTCTGCCCCCCTGTCAACACCGACTGTGAACGACCCACTCCCAACCCCCTGAGGCGCCGCAGTAGGATACCATGGTCGATGGTATCAAAAGCCGCTGAGAGGCCTAATAGGACTAGGACAGAGGAGCAACCCCTGTCCCGAGCCTGCCAGAGATCATTCACCAGTGCAACCAATGCCGTCTCCGTGCTGTACCTGGGCCTAAAGCCCGATTGGTAGGGGTCCAGATAATCCGCTTCCTGCAGGAAGCTGATGTGCCACCACACTCTCAACAACCTTCACTAAAAAGCGAAGGTTGGAGACCAGACGATAGTTGTTCAAAATGGCCGGGTCCAGGGCAGGCTTCTTGAGGAGGGGCCTCACCACCGCCTCCTTCAAGGCAGCAGGGAAGCTACCCTCTCTCAAAGAAGCAGTTATTACCGCCTGGAGCCAGCCTCGTGTCCCCTCCTGAGCTGCATAAACCAGGCAGGAGGGGCACGGGTCCAATAAACACATGGTGGAACTCAGCCTCCCCATAATCCTGTCCATTTCTTCGGGAGTCACAGGATCGAATTCTTCCCAAGTAATGTTCCCAAGACCACTATGTGGATTATGGAATTATAGAAACTAATTGTTTGCCAATGCGGCCACTGTGGACGCTTGGAAGGTGAGCTCTCTCTTCCACATCCGATTTCACATCGCTGGGGAACCCTGGAAAGGGTCAAAAGTTGCCCTGTAGAGGTGACTAGAAAGGAGGGGATCCCTGCTTGATCATGAGAGGGCAGTAGCCTTCTCACCCGATTTGGCACAGCCCTCCAAACCAGCGGATGAAAGACTGGCCATAGAAATATGGCCCATCACTAGGCTGCAGACAGCCGAAGTCAAACTTACCACCAGGCACCTACAAAGCAGCGTGGATGAGACTAGGTGAGATCTGAACCTCTTTTTAATCCTAACTATTTTTTCTGCCTGTATAAGCTGCCTAAGGTATTTTTCCCCCTGTAGAGAGGGAAGGAAACTCTATCCCACCCTCTAAAAACAACAGCGACTGACTATCCAGGGAAGTTTAAAACATTGAAACAATAACCTGATTTTAATTGGATTTTTATCTTTCTAAAACTTGAGGACTAAAAGATTTCCTATTTTTATTAAAGATTTGGGTTTTTACTTATAAAAAAGATGTA
Organism: Daboia siamensis; assembly: GCA_024449315.1. Taxonomy (NCBI): domain Eukaryota; kingdom Metazoa; phylum Chordata; class Lepidosauria; order Squamata; family Viperidae; genus Daboia; species Daboia siamensis. Next base: position 926,618 of record JAKJMR010000450.1, on the reverse strand, counting down.
AAATTGGAAAAAGGACTATAAAAATCTTGGATTTAAAAAAGAAAATACTAAATGGTATAGGCAACATCTTGTGGCTAAACCTGATACTACAACCTGTTATTGTCTAAAAGAGACTTGGCTTGAAACCTGGACTATAGATAAGACTTGTAACTTTGGCAATTAGCTGTGAGAATCCCAGCTGTGTTCTATACTCTGTGATAAAGTTATTTTTATTTTCTGTTTGTAAAGTTTTTAATTCACACCACTAAGAGAACATGGATGAAGATCAGGAACAGGTTTTATTTACGCTGAAAGCAATTCATGAAACTATTCATAAAGCCACTGATGAAATAAGAGGCTACAGAAAAGAACAAGATGCCAGCCTAGATATACGAACTCAAACTTTTATCACAACCAAAGAATTAACTACACAGAATATAATATAAAAAGTGAAGCAATTAAATACTATGATAGAAGATTCAACTGATCAACAAAGACAATTAACAGAAAACCCAGAAAAGGGATTGACAGCTTTGAAAATGGAAAATACTTTCTGTATAAACCAGAAGAAACCTGAGGATCAAGAACAACAGACCAAAGGGAAGATAAACAACTATGCCGAGAGAGAAAAATAGAGAGACAATTTGTTAGCCCCTTCAAAAAATGGTGACTGGATGGCCTTTCTTACTTCAAAAAATATATGTATAATAACAGAGGGAGGTCTATACGATGATTTAAAAGCACGGATATGGAAGGCGAATTGGCAAAGAAAGAAAGCTAGAATAAGGCTGAAGAAAATTGGGGCTTTGATTTATTAGTACGGATTAAAGTAGAATATACTCGATTTGATAAGATATGTACTTTGAATATTAGATTGTGCTATGAACTAAGATAAAGAAAACTGGTTATTTTAAAATTTGGAAGTATAAATACTAAAAGTTAAATTTGAATATTGATTTGTTTATGAAGGTTGAATGTAAAGCTATTTAAGATATATATAAGCTAAAATATATTGATAAATATAATAAACATGTTTTTACTAGCTGATATAATAAAAATTGCTTAAATATGCAATAATAGGTATTAAGAGAAAAAGAGAGGAAGTATTTGATATTGAAACAAGAGAAAATTTGGTTACTAAATTTAAGACATTTGGAAATTAATAGAAAGTAAGAATGTTATACTGTATTATTAATTAGTTGATGTAAGATAGTGAGAAATAGAATATATCCAAATAGATAAGATGTATTTTCTGAATAATACTAGACTTTGTGATGAATTGTGAAAATGGGAATTTCAGTTACTCAAAACTTGAAAATTATAAATATTAAAAGTTAAAGTTAAATATTAATGGGAAATTAAAAATTGGGGAAAACTATTAGGACATTGATTGTCTATAAAGACTGAATGTTAAAATAATATGTATAAGCCAAAATTTATTGATAAATGTAAGAATGTCACTTTTATTTAATTGATTTAATAAGTATTAGTCTAAACAGGAGGCAATAAATGCTAAGGGGAAAGAGAGGAAAAATTTAATGTAGTAGCTTGAGACTTGTACTAAGGATACTTGTATGTTATTGTATTATCAATTAACCCAGTCGCCACATTGCTTTTTAAATACTGAAATGTAAAACTAGAAAATTAATAAAACTTAAAAAAAAGATAATTAGAAAAGAAGTTTCACATTGATGTGGTTGTTATTTGTAGAAATACTAGAAAAATGTTTATATTCAATTGTTTATTAAATACTAAGAAATATACTAATTTAAGGTTGATAACCCCTTCATGGATTACTGCCTTGTCGTGGCGAAGGGGCTTGCGTAATTCAATGAAGCTATGAGCTATGCCAGTATCTTTGCCATGAAAACCCTATGGACAGTACTAACTATCGTCCAGTCTCCAACCTTCGCTTCCTGGAGGAAACTGATTATCTGGACCCGTACCAATCGGGCTTCAGGCCCGGATACAGCACGGAGACAGCATTGGTCGCGCTGGTGAATGATCTCTGGAGGGCTCGGGACAGGGGTTGTTCCTCTGTCCTAGTCCTATTAGATCTCTCAGCGGCTTTTGATACCATCAACCATGGTATCCTACTGCGGCGTCTCAGGGGGTTGGGAGTGGGAGGCACCGTTTTACGGTGGTTCTCCTCCTATCTCCTGGGCCGTTCGCAGTCGGTGTTGACGGGAGGGCAGAGATCCGCCCCGAGGTCTCTCATTTGTGGAGTCCCTCAGGGGTCGGTTCTCTCGCCTCTCCTGTTCAACATCTATATGAAGCCGCTGGGCGAGATCATTCGTGGTTTCGGGGTGGGGTATCATCAGTACGCTGATGATACCCAACTTTTTCTTTCCACCCCGAACCAACCCAGCGATGCCCTCTCCGTGATGTCCCGTTGTCTGGAGGCGGTCCAGGTCTGGATGGGGAGAAACAGGCTTCGTCTCAATCCCGCCAAGACTGAGTGGCTGTGCATATCGGCATCTCGGGTTAACCAAATTATTCCATCTCTAACGATGGGGGGTGAGGTGTTACCCCCCGTTGATAGGGCTCGCAACTTGGGCGTCCTCCTGGATTCACGACTCAATTTTGAAGATCATATAGGAGCCGTGACCAGGGGGGCTTTTGCCCAGGTTCGCCTGGTGCGCCAGTTGCGACCCTATCTGGACCGAGATGCCCTACGCACAGTCACTCATGCGCTTGTGACCTCCCGTTTAGATTACTGCAACGCTCTCTACATGGGGCTGCCCTTGAGGACCACTCGGAGGCTTCAGCTGGTGCAGAATGTGGCCGCGCGAGTTGTGATGGGGGTTTCCCGATACTCCCATGTAACACCTCTACTCCGCGAGCTGCATTGGCTTCCGGTTGCCCTCCGGGTGAGATTCAAGGTGCTGGTGATGACCTATAAAGCCCTAAATGGCTTGGGTCCGGGATATCTGAGGGAACACCTGCTGCCGGCATCAAGCTCCCTTCGTCCAGTGCGGTCCCACAGGGAGGGTCTTCTCAGGGTGCCGCCGGTGAGAGATTGCCGGCGGATGACACCCAGGGGTAGGGCCTTCTCTGTGGGTGCGCCTGCCCTTTGGAACCAGCTGCCGGTGGAGTTGAGGACTGCCCCCGACCTCCGTTCATTTCGTCGGGACCTGAAGACCTGGCTCTTCGAGCTCTCTGCCCCAGGCTGAGAATTTTTAATTTTAATTTAGTCCAATTGGGTTTTTTTTTAATTAATACAGGGATTATTATAATTTATTTTAATTTGTTTTTAACTTTTATATTTGTGTTTTTAATTACCCTGTAAACCGCCCTGAGTCCTTCGGGAAAGGGCGGTATATAAATGTAATAAAATAAAATAAATAAAATAAATAAATAAAAGGCAAAACGATATGACGCTGGAAGATGAGCCCCTCAGGTCGGAAGGTGTCCAATATGCTACTGGGGAAGAGCAGAGGGCTAGTACTAGTAGCGCCAGAAAGAATGAAGCGACTGGGCCAAAGCCGAAAGGACGGTCAGCTGTGGATGTGTCTGGTGGTGAAAGGAAAGTCCGATGTTCACCATAGGAACCTGGAATGTAAGATCCATGAATCAAGGAAAGCTGGACATGGTCAAACAAGAGATGACAAAACATTGACATCTTAGGTATCAGCGAACTAAAATGGACAGGAATGGGTAAATTTTAATTCAGATGACCATCAGGTATACTACTGCGGGCAAGAATCCCTCAGAAGAAATGGAGTAGGCTTCATACTCAATAAAAGAGTAGGAAAAGCGATACTGGGATACAATCCTCAAAATGACAGAATGATCTCAGTTCAAATCCAAGGCAAACCATTCAATATCACAGTAGTCCAAGTCTATGCCCCAACCACCAGTGCTGAAGAGGATGAAATTGACTGGTTCTATGAAGCCCTACAGCACCTTATAGAACTAACACCAAAAAATGATGTCCTTATCATCATGGGGGATTGGAATGCTAAAGTAGGAAACCAAAAGATAACTGGAATAACAGGCAAGTTTGGCCTTGGAGTACAAAATGAAGCAGGGCACAGGCTGATAGAATTTTGTCAAGAGAATACGATGGTCATAGCAAACACTCTTTTCCAACAACCCAAGAGACGGCTCTACACATGGACATCACCAGACGGTCAACACAGAAATCAGATTGACTATGTGCTCTGCAGCCAAAGATGGAGACGCTCTATACAGTCAGTAAAAACAAGACCAGGAGCTGACTGTCGCTCAGACTATGAGCTTCTTGTTGCAAAGTTTAGGCTTAAATTAAAGAAAGTAGGGAAAAGTGCTAGGCCAGTCAGGTATGAATTAAATCATATCCCTGTTCAATATATAGTAGAGGTGACAAATAGATTTAAGGAATTAGATCTGATAGACAGAGTGCCTGAAGAACTATGGACAGAGGTTCGCAACATTGTACAACAGGTAGCAAACAAAACCATCCCAAAGAAAAAGAAATGCAAGAAAGCAAAATGGCTGTCTGAGGAAGCTTTGCAAATAGCTGAGGAAAGGAGGGAAGCGAAAGGCAAGGGAGAAAAAGAAAGATATGCCCAATTAAATGCAGAATTCCAAAGAATAGCTAGAAAAGATAAGAATGCCTTCTTAAATGAACAATGCAAAGAAATAGAAGAAAACAACAGAATAGGGAGGACTAGAGATCTTTTCAAGAAAATTGGAGAGATGAAAGGAACGTTTCATGCAAAAATGGGCATGATAAAGGACCAAAATGGCAGGGATCTAACAGAGGCAGAAGAGATTAAGAAGAGGTGTCAAAATTACACAGAAGAATTATACAAGAATGAGCTTAATGTCCCTGATAATCACAATGAGGTGGTCACTGACCTCAAGCCAGACATCCTAGAATGTGAAGTGAAGTGGGCCTTAGAAAATCTAAGCAACAACAAAGCTAGTGGAGGTGACAGTATTCCAGCTGAGCTATTCAAAATCTTAAAAGACAATGCAGTAAAAGTGCTACACTCAATTTGCCAGCAAATTTGGAAAACTCAACAGTGGCCACAGGATTGGAAAAGATCAGTTTACATTCCAATTCCAAAGAAAGGCAGTGCCAAAGAATGTTCAAACTATCGCACCATTGCACTCATTTCTCATGCTAGTAAAGTTATGCTTAAAATTCTACAAGCTAGACTCCAGCAGTATGTGGATCGAGAACTACCAGAAGTACAGGCAGGATTTCGAAGAGGCAGAAGAACTAGAGATCAAATTGCTAACATATGCTGGATCATGGAGAAAGCTAGAGAGTTCCAGAAAAACATCTACTTCTGCTTCATTGACTCTGCTAAAGCCTTTGATTGTGTGGATAATAACAAACTGTGGCAAGTCCTTAAAGAGATGGGCATACCAGACCATCTTATTTGTCTCTTGAGAAACCTATATGCGGGCCAAGAAGCAACAGTGAGAGCTGGACACAGAACCACTGATTGGTTCAAAATTGGGAAAGGAGTCCGGCAAGGCTGTATACTGTCGCCTTGCCTATTTAACTTATATGCAGAGCACATCATGAGAAAGGCAGGGCTAGATGAATCAAAAGTTGGAATTAAGATTGCCGGAAGAAATATCAACAACCTAAGATATGCAGATGATACCACTCTAATGGCAGAAAGTGAAGAGGAACTAAAGAGCCTCTTGTTGCGAGTGAAGAAGGAGAGTGCAAAACTTGGGTTGAAACTAAACATTAAGAAAACCAAGATCATGGCATCTGGCCCTCTCAATTCCTGGCAAATAGATGGGGAAGAAATGGAGGTAGTGACAGATTTTATTTTCCTGGGCTCCAAGGTTACTGCAGATGGGGACTGTAGCCAAGAAATTAAAAGACGCTTGCTCCTGGGGAGGAAAGCCATGGCAAATCTAGACAGCACACTAAAAAGCAGAGACATCACACTGTCAACAAAACTGTGTATAGTCAAGGCTATGGTCTTCCCAGTTGCAATGTATGGCAGTGAAAGTTGGACCATAAAAAAGGCTGAGCGCCAAAGAATTGAGGCCTTTGAACTATGGTGCTGGAGAAGACTCCTGCAAGTCCCTTGGACTGCAAGGAGATCAAACTGGTCAGTCCTAGAGGAGATCAACCCTCACTGCTCTTTAGAAGGTCAGATCCTGAAGCTAAAACTCAAATACTTTGGCCACCTAATGATAAGGAAGGACTCACTGGAGAAGAGCCTAATGCTGGGAAAGGTTGAGGGCAATAGAAGAAGGGGACGACAGAGAATGAGGTGGCTGGATGGAGTCACTGAAGCAGTAGGCGTGAGCTTAAATGGACTCCAGAAGATGGTAGAGGACAGGAAGGCCTGGAGGAACATTGTCCATAGGGTCGCGATGGGTCGGACACGACTTTGCAACTAACAACAACAAGGTTGATAAATGAAAATATTATTGGAAGTAGAGAAAATTAAGGAAAGCCAGTAGGTGGATTATGGAACTATAGAAACAAATTGTTATTGTTTGTAAGTATAAACAGAGAGAGAGAGAGAGAGAGAGAGAATACCAGTACCAGTGACACAACCTGGAATAAAGTTTAAATTATCTTCCTCCATCAGCTAGCTAGCAAACAAGAGCAACCAGCACATCTACAAAGTCTTTCACCATGGAAACAGCAGTAAAAATGAAGACAAATTGCTCATCAGGTTTCAAAGATGCAGCAGACTCCTCCCGAGCAGCAGCAAAATGGATCTTCTGCAAAACACACACACACACAAACACACACAAAAAAAACATTCCTCTCTTTTCCAGATTTAAGCGATTTTGTCACATATATTGTTTGAATAAATTAAATATTTTTATTTAGCACCAGAAGGAAAGAATATTTGGTGTTTCCACATTTTCCTAATATACAGTATGCAGGAGTTATACTGAGAAAAAAAAATCATAATATGTGCAAAGATGCAGGCCTAAACAATCACTTATTAATTACAATATGTAATGTTAATATAATTATGAAGGAGTTTGGAAGGACCTTAAAGACCTGGAAAGCATGACTGATGCCAATTTCTTTCTGTTCCCTTCTGGGTCAATTTTCTTTGCCGTTGTTGTTCTGCCTTGTGCTATTTTTGTCTCTGTGTATTTTTCTATTGTATTTTGGTTTTAAATTTTTTAATGATTGTAAGTTGCCCAGCAATATTGGTAGTTGGCCAGCATATAAATTTAATAAATTATTGTTGGTCACATAGTCAGCCATAAGTTTGGACTGGATCTGGCATTTTATCCACCTATCAAGTCCTTCTGAGGGATGTGGGATAGGAAGATATTGTTTGATGGTATTAAAGATACTATTACGGTTGTAAGTTGTTCTGCCTTTTTCTGATGGGGATTTTGTCAATGCTGAGGATATTCAAATGGTACTCCAGATGTTTTGGGATTGCACCTATTTATACTATAATTTCTTTATTTTGCCACAGTCATTCTACACCTCTTTGTATTTTGTGATTTTATGCAATTATTAAAATTGTATAACCTTTCCAGAGATATTTGGTAGCCAACATTATGAACAATTTTGCCCCACCTGCTTTGGGAGAGCACTGACTTTGTTTATTAAAGCTATTTCATTTGCTTTTGACTGACTTTTCTAGGAAGATCTTTCAGTAAAACTAAACAATAGGTATTGTCCTATTCCACTTCTAATTTCACTAGTGCTTTTCCTGGCCCATGTTAGGTAAATCAATAAACCAGTAAGGATACAGTGTTTTCTTTTCTTTTTTTAAGTATTCAACTGGATCTGTTTATCTAATCAGTTATCCTCCACCCATGGTGCAATCCATCCTATCCAGATTAAACAGTCAACATTTACAAGATAAAACAGAAGTAATTCATTAAAGTATGAATTACAGATATCATCCAGTTTAGTCCTCAGTTTGTAAACAATCACTTTACTGACAATCCTAGATTTGGTGCCTGCCATTTCCTCATTTTCTGTATGAACTGAAAAGCAGGAATTGCTCCTAATGCATAACAGAAAGTAGCCTACTGGTGCCATCCCTAAGTTGAATCAGCATCAGAAATAGCCATGTTATCTCAGATGGGAATAGTATTCTGCTGCAAGGTAGATAGAGCTTTTTTTTGGAGACCCTAGCTAGCCAGCTGCCATCAATGGTGAACACAATTTGTTCTGGTGGCAAAACTCAAACTCAGCCAAGTAACTTGGTATAGATTATGGAAAATCCGCCTCCATCTTAAATGCATCAGAGAGGAAACAAGAATGTTTTTATTTCCTCAAGCATAGCATGCCTAAACAGAGAAGCTGTAATCAGATGTAACTATGGGTAAATGAAAGCAATCATTCTGAAATCTTGTTTTATAAGAATACCAATAAATCATAATTAAAATTAAATGCAATTTATAGTATGAGCTAGGCTAAACTAAAACAAAAGCAAAGCTCCCCATTTCATTCTTGCAATTAGGTCACAATAGTAGAAAAGTAAAAGAACATAAAGCTGATTCCATATGTGAATAAATCATCTTTATTGTTTCCACGTACAGAATATTGAAAGGCAAGATAAATGTACTTAAAGTGTTGGGTGCACTAAACTAAATTTGGCATTTATAGAAAAGCTAGAGTGTGATGTTTAGACATATTTAAAATTACCACCAAAATTGTTTGTTTGGGTATTCAATTCAATTTCCTACAATGGACATAATAAGCTCTAGCAAACTACAAAAGTTGTAGAATAAAGAATCAAACAAATTTTCAGTTGTCTCACGACTTAAATTGCCTATTCTACCTGAATTAAAAAGTGGAGCAATTATCAAACAAACTCATTCCAAGAGATACTTTTCAAGACAATTTCATGTTAATATGAAACAAAATGAGTAGACCTTTTACATAACTATTGACAATGTTTACTAAAATAGAACAACCTTTTTAAAATAGTAATATATGAAAATCATAGACAAATATTTTCTTTGTCAGTGGGGTTAAGAAAAAACATGAACCAACCAAGTCAGGCAGAAAAGACTAGAACAGCATTGTTTGCCTACTAAAATCACTCTCTTATATATATATGATACTTTTTCTTTTATTTATCCTCTCTAATCAATAATGTTTGTGTTTCTGCTAAACCAGAGGTGTCAAACTGCCAGTCCGCGGGCCGGAGCGTCACGAAGAAACCGCGCCCATCCCATTTTTGGCAATGGGAAAAAGTTCCGATACGTCGCGCAATGTCACATGACGTCGCGAGTTTGACATGCCTGTGCTAAACTGTGATATCACCGGACTTCTGATATAAAGTATATAATGTATTATAGGCTGTTCTACATGATCTCATCCATAATAACACAAAATAATGTATGGAACTTTCTCAATTTATGGAACAGGAATAGAATTAAAGAAACCAGAAGTCAGGCAGTTTCTACAACCAGTCTGTCAGGGCCCACTTCAAAACCTCATCCTAAGAAAGCAGAACCCATGGAAGCAAATTCTTCCAAAAGAAACTTTTATTAGGAGAAGCTGATAGCAGGCATAATAGACAGGATTTGAGGGTTTCCCACTCAGATCAATAGGTTCAAAGTGTCCCAAGCAAACCCTACCCCAAAGTTCATCCGGCCAATTTGAATGGGCCAATCCTCAGGTGTTAAGTCCACTGTGGGAAACAGCAGATAACACCAGGCTGTCTCAGGGTTGCAGCAATGTTTTGTCAGCTCTTCACACGTTCCCGTCCGAAAGCGGAGATAAACCAGTTGCCGGAGGTACATTCCTTTCTTCTCCCCACCCCACCTTCTAGCTGACATCAAGGGGAAAGATAGTTCACAGAGGAAGTATGCAGAAACAGCAAAGTGTTATAGTGTAGCGATAGAGGAAATCAGAGCAATAACCCACAGTGCTTTACCACCTCCCCTCCAGAAGCATGGTAGAACCCAAAAACACAGAAAGAGCAGAGTTAGGATTAAAGTGAGAAAGGGGTCCCCTTAGAATACGGTTTCTAACATCCTACCTCCCTTAAAAAAAAGAGAGATCGACCTGTGGAGACATAGAGACAAATATGTGCATAAGTTAATCAGGCTTGTTTGGGTATTCAGTGTGGAAATTTTTTTAGCAATTTAGGAGCTTTAATATGGCATTTGTGGACCCACTCATTTTGGGAGGATGGGGGGTGTTTCCATGCCACTAGGTATTGAGTGGAGCCATGGTATTTCCTGGAGTCCAACATTTCTTTAATTTCAAAATGTTGTGCCCCTTCTACCATAATGGGAGGAGGGGACAGAGCGACAATTGGTCTTAATGGTGACTGTTGCTCACATTTTAGAAGGCTGCAGTGGAAGATTGAGTGAATTTGCCTGAGGGATTTTGGAAGTTCCAATTTTTTAGTTCTGGTTTTTAGTAAGTTTGTGTTTGGTAAGGCTATTTGGGCAAAAGAGGGAATAAATTGCCAGTAGAACTTGGCGAATCCCAGGAAACTCTGCAATTGCTTCCTCATGTGGGGTGGCGCCCATTCTAGTACTGCCCGGACTTTCTCAGGGTCCATTTCTATACCCTCTGGGGATACATGGTATCCCAGATAGTCTATTTTATCCTTATGAAATTCACATTTAGAAAGTTTGGCATAGAGGTGGGCTGCCCATAGTTTGTTTAAGACTGCCCTGACCAGTTTAACATGTTCGTCCATGGTCTCTGTAAATATAAGTATGTCATCCAGGTAAACGAGCACACTCTTGTATTGGTCCTCCCTTAGTACATCATTTATCAGCTGCATGAATACAGCAGGAGCTCCCTGTAACCCCAAAGGTAGAACCCAGACTTGGTAACTCCCTAAGGGACAATTAAAAGCGGTTTTCCACTCATCTCCTTCTTTAATTCTAATTCAATAGTATGCTTCCCTTAGGTCTAACTTGGTAACAATCTACCCCTTTCAAAGGTGAGATAGCATATCCTTCATGAGGGGGAAAGGGTATAGATTGCTTTTGCTTATGGCATTCAAAGCTCTATAGTCCACACAGAGGTGAAAAGTTCCATCTTTCTTTTCTCGGAATAATACAGGGGTGGCTGTCTTTGTCTTTGCTGGCTGAATGAACACCCTTTCTAAATTTTTGTCTATGAATTTCTGCATTTCTTTCAATTACTGTAGGCTCATAGAGTATAATCTAGGCTTTGGAAGTTTAGTGCCTGGTCTAATTTCTATTGCACGGTCCGTGGGCCCATGCGGCAGCAATTCATCAGACCTCTCTTCACTGAACACTTCAGCTAGGTCTCTATACTCCTCTGATATTTTGGGTATTTCCTTTTCTCCCCCTATTGCGGCTTTTTCGGTCAGGGTTTCACCTGATTGGGGATGGGCTAGTGCCTTGGTTGATTCCCCTTTTAGGAACCTAAGTTCTGCCATTCTCGAGTCCACCCATGGATTCCATTTGGCTAGCCACACCATGCCTAGGATTATGGGACATTCCATGCTAGGGTTACCATGAATGTTATAGTCTCTATGTGGTCCCCCAGGGTGAGTTGAAGTGGTAGCCTTGCTAGGGTGGTGGGCATCCCCCCTGCTATGGACCCATCTAATTGACTGAATGAAATCGGTTTCTTAAGTGTCCTCACCGGTATTCCTAAATTTCCGACTAGTGTTGCGCTGATAAGGCAGTGGGTGCACCAGGAGTCAATTAATGCCCTAACTTCTATAGCAGACATGTCAAACACAAGGCCCGGGGGCCGGATCCGGCCCGCGAAGTGGTTTCATGCGGCCCGCGAAGCCATCCTGGAAACAGTGAGGGAATGGCCCCCATTCCCTTGGCCCTGGCCCAGAGACCCCCCTCCTGCCAGAGACCCTCAGATCTGTCCCACTCCTGCCCAGGCCCCCATAGGCACCCTTGATGCCAACGATGTAGAGCTGGCCACGCCCACCCAGTAGGCCATACGCACTCTAGCCACGCCCACCCAGTAGGCCACGCCCACCCTGGCCATACCCACCTGGCCCCCTGAGGGCAACCGCAATGCTGATGTGGCCCTCAGTGAAATTGAGTTTGACACCCCTGTTCTATAGCTTCGGGCATGGTCGGGGCTAGCAAAATTTTTTTTTTATTTTATTTTTTTATTTTAATTCCATTTATATCCCACCCTTCTCCGAAGACTCAGGGCGGCTTACAAGCTTAGCAGTAGCCTTCATTCTATGTATATGCCTGCTTGTTAGGGCTTTCACACACACCCCAAGCAGCATTATTACAAAGTCAGCTTATTGCCCCCAACAATCTGGGTCCTCATTTTACCTACCTCGGAAGGATGGAAGGCTGAGTCAACCTTGAGCCTGGTGGGATGCGAACCTGCACTAATTGCAGACAGCTGGTGTTACTTAAGGAGGAATTAGCCCTCTGCTCCACCAAGGCTAATTACTGTCCTAATTACTCCACCAAATTACTGTCCTGGTGTCCACTTACCAGGGGTTCACTCTCGGAGTTGTCATTGGATGAGTTGGATGCTCCCGCTATGTAGGCTGGAGTTCCCTTTCCTCACTGAGCTGAGGTGGGGAACTCAACGTTCTTCATGCCTTTCTTGGCTGCCTCCTTTGGCTTTGCTGGTGGTTTTCCAGACTTCCTGGCTGGAGTCTGGTCTGGTTTTCCAGTCGGAGTGTGAGAGCGGCATTCAGTGGCATGATGCCCTTCCTTGCCACATTTGAAACACCCGGTGGTTCTTTTGGAGGTTGATTGCTGCTTTGCGGGTCAGCTCCAGTAGCAATTTCCCCCACAGTCTTCCTCCTCTGCATTGCCTCTCGGCTAAGTCGATCTTGGCTTCCTCAGCTAGGATGTGCCAATCTTGCAGCCTGTAAGGGTCTCCCCAAGGGAGGCAGGCATCGTAGAGGTCATAGTATAAGCCATCTTTGAAATAGCTAAGCAGGATGTCCTCCAGCCAGTTCAGTTTGCTGGCCAGGGTTCAGAATTCTTGGGTGTATTCTGCCACTTGCTGTCTGCCTTGTTTCACCGTCTTTATCCGCTCCTGGGCTTTCTGGATGGCCAAAGGATCTTCGAACCTGTGCCTGAGGGAGACTATGAATTGGTTGAAATTCAGTAGCTCCAGGGTATCAGAATCATGGAGGTCTATGACCCAGTTTGCAGCGATGCCATCCAAGGTGTTTTGCACAATGCGAATCCTGGCCCAGTCAGTGGGGATGTCCCAGCCATATTCCTCCATATAGTTGAGTACCTGGGTTAGGAAGAATCCCAGGTGCCACAGCTCCCCACGGAACTTCACATCTAGTAAGATAAGATAATCTTTAACCTTTATTGTCATTTTTTATTGTGGGCACAATGGCACACATCAAAAATGAAATTTAATTGCCCGTTCTCAGTGAAACACATACATGACACACACGCCAAACATACTACATACAACACATGTATAGACCCACACCCCTACATATACATAACAATAAAATATTAAATACTTTCCAACTTGAATATATAATGGAAGAAGGAAGCCTGAGAGTTCACAGGGTTAATGCTGTATGGAATGAAACTATGGTTGAATCTGGATGTTCTGCTACGGATATCACAAAGCCTCCTCCCAGAAAACAGGTTGTGAAGAGGATGAGTAGTCTCCCAGATAATCTTATGGACCCTGTTCAAACAACGCTTCTTTGCTATGTCCTGGATGGGAGGGAGGGAACTGCCAATGATCTTTTTGGCCATCCTCACCACTCTCTGCACCGCCTTCCTGTCTGAAGCAGTGATGCTTCCAAACCAGACTGTGATGCTGTATGACAGGATGCTCGCAATTGTCCCCCTGTAGAAAGTGGTCAAAATGGGAAGGAAGATGAGCTTTTCCCATGCGATGCAGAAAGTGCAGGCGCTGCTGTGCCTGCTTCACAAGTTTCTCACTGTTGAGTGACCAAGCCAGCCTACTTGTTAGCTGCACACCCAGGAATTTGATGCTGGTAACCATCTCCACAGGTGAATCATCAATGCACAGAGAAGTGTGGGTATGCCTGCCTTTTCTGAAATCGACAATGATTTCTTTGGTTTTACCGGTATTTAAAACTAGGCTGTTTTCTTTACACTAATTTACCAACCCCTCAACCTCCTTGCGGTAAGCTTCCACATTGTCATCATGAATAAGGCCCACTACTGTTGTATCATCTGCGAACTTTACAATATGGTTGGTGTCAAACCTAGCACAACAGTCATGGGTCAACAGGGTGAACAGCAGCGGACTTAGGACGCAGCTCTGAGGAGAACCTGTGCTCAGGGAAATGATATTAGAGGTATTTGTTCCAGCTCGCAAATATTGGGGCCTGATGGTAAAAAAATCCAGAATCCAGTTACACAAAGGGGTGCTGAAGCCTAAAAGGCCCAGTTTGTCTACTAGATGCTGGGGAATGATTGTGTTAAATGCCAAACTGAAGTCAACAAACAACAAACTCACATGAGTATTTCTTTCCTCTAAGTGCTTCAAGCTCATATGGAAAACAGAAGAGATAGCATCCTCCGTAGAGCGATTTGGTCAGTAGGCAAACTGAAGCGGGTCAAATGCTGGCGGATGGCTGGATACGATAATGTCTGTTATCAACTTCTCAAAGCATTTCATAATGGTGGATGTCAGTGCAACCAGATGGTAATCATTGAGGCCTGTAATTGTGGACTTTTTTGGCACTGGCAAGATGATGGCTGTCTTAAAACATGATGGGACCACTGCCTGCTGCAATGAGAGATTGAAAATATGTGCGAGGACATAAGCCAGCTCATCTGTACAATCTCTAAGGACACGTCCAGGGATGTTATCTGGGCCTGCTACTTTCCAAATGTTAACTTTCCTCAGTGTTTTCCAGACAGAGGTAACATCAAAGCTTAGCAGTTGCTCATCAGGATGGGGCACAGCTTTCCTAGCAGGAGTATTATTTGATGTCTCAAATCTACCAAAAAATGCATTCAGTTTGTTTAGGAAGTCCATGTCATCCTTGCATCTTAGTGGATTCACCTTGTAATCCATAATGGCCTGGATTCCTTTTCACATTTGACTGTTGTTTGTAGGGTCTTGAAAAAAGTTCTGAATTTTCTGGCAATGGGCTTGCTTTGCATCTTTTATGGCACTTTTCAGATTTGCTCTGGCTGTTCTAAGTGAACTTCTGGATGGACCGTTGCCTCTTCTTCCATTTGTGTTGACTCCCCTCTCTGTCTGTGGTTTCCATGTGATGAGGGGTGACTGCAGTAGTGGCGACCACGGCGGGTTCGGTGGTTCCATCGGATGGGTCTGAGACCTCAGGTTCAGGTTCCCCTTCATTTCCTCTCCTGCTGGACCCCATGAGGATGGTGCCTCGGTAGGATTCAGCTTTCTCCTCTTTCATGGAGTCGAGGGCTATCTTCATCATGCTGATTGCCTGTTCCAGCAACCATCTGGAATGCCCCAGATGATCCTCCTCATCTTCGCTGAGATGGAGAGACCTTTCCATCTCCTCCTTCCAGTCTGGCTTATGACTGCCCCATCTGAGTGTCACTTTTCTGGCCTTCCAGTCATCATTCCCAATGCCCATCGACGACTTAGGCTTGTGGTGGCGCTCTGTCACCACCTCCTCTTCCAAAGAGCTTGAGAATCCAGAACTGAAATGCTTGCAGGGGTCTGGTCGGCAAGAGGTTCTTCTCTCTATATTCCATTGTCTGACATGACTTGCCAAGTTCTCCAGTAAGAGCTTTCCTTCCAGGATGACTATTACTGCAGATCCTGCCTAATGTCAGCGCCCACTTGGAAACCTCATCCTAAGAAAGCAGAACCCATGGAAGCAAACTATTCCAAAAGGAACTTTTATTAGGAGAAGCTGATAGCGGGCATAATAGACAGGATTTGAGGGTTTCCCACTCAGATCAATAGGTTAAAAGTGTCCCAAGCAAACCCCACCCCAAAGTTCATCCAGCCAGTTCAAATGGGCCAATCCCCAGGTGTTAAGTCCATTGTGGGAAAGAGCAGATAACCCAGGCTGTCTCAGGGTTGCAGTGATGTTTTGTCAGCTCTTCACACCTTCCCTTCCAAAAGCGGAGATAAACCAGTTGCCAGAGATGGATTCCTTTCTTCTCTCCCCACTTCTAGCTGACATCAAGGGGAAAGATAGTTCACAGAGGAAGTATGCAGAAACAGCAAAGTGTTACAGTGTAGTGATAGAGAAAATCAGAGCAATAGCCCGCAGTCCTTTCCCCCCTCCCCTATAGGAATATGGCAGAGCCCAAAAGCATAGAAAGAGTAGCATTAGGATTAAAGTGAGAAAAGGGTCCCCTCAGAATATGGGTTCTGATACAGTCTATGCAGAGTCTATTATTTGTGTATATTTTTAAAAAGAAAATTAGAGGGCACAAAAAGAGAAGGAATTGATGTCCTCACACCTAAACAGGTAATGATAGTTATTCCCAACTTGGTACTTCTCAAACAGCATGGTCAATGAATTGGAAATTGTGGTTACAGGTAATCCTCGAGTTACAAGTGTAATAGAGCCTGCCCATTCCACTTGTAACTTGAAAACTCATAGAGTGACTCTCGTTCGAGATACAAAACCACTCCCTTGTTCATTAAAATGCATGCAGCTCATTAAGCGAACATGAGGTATCTCAGGATGGGGAAGGCCATGGAGGGTCTAGTGCTGGAACAGGCCCCCAAGCCTCCCGACTCACTAAGATATTGCATACTTCCCCCTCCCTTCCTGCCATGCTGGACTCATCTGGAAAAGATCCGTCTCCTCACTGCTGTGGTTCCTGCTGCCGGCCAGATTTGAGGCCAGGGAATGATTCTGTAACCCCTCCCCCACAGCACGATCAAGGCTCCAGAGGCCATTTCCAGGCCACTGCCACCTGGATTTGAGGCTAGGGGATCCTTCCACATGTCCCCATGGCTCGATTCGGATTCCAGAGGCCTTTTCCAGGCTGCTTCTGCCCAGATTTAAGGCTGGGGAACGCTTCCACAGCCCCCCTTCCCCCATGATCAGGCTGCATGGGGTGCATGGAAGCATTCCCTGGCCTCAAATCTGGGTGGCAGCGGCCTGGAAACACCTCTGGAGCCCGGATCCAGCCTCCAGAGACACGTGGAAGTGTCCCCCAGCTTTGCTTCCATTCTTTGTTGCAGAGAACAGACGCCCAAAGTACCATGAGATCACGCAAGATCAGTAGCATGAGATCTCACCCCACTGATCAGACATGATCTTACATTACTTTAGGCCTCCATTCTCTGCGAATACACTGAAGGCCTTGAGTAGCCAAGAAAGTGAAGGAGCTCGATCTTCATAGCATGAGTATTGAAGACCCAGTGCCTAGGGAGACCCGTGGTGGGGAGGGAGGGAATAACAAGGGTGAATGTTGCAGACTGTGGTCGCTCATAAAGGTGAATGACGGCCGCGGTGCTGCAATATTCATAACTTTGGGACTTGCTCATAAACACTAGGGGGAGCTCAACATGTAACTTTGTTAAGTGAACACTCGTAACTTGGGGATTACCTGTACTAAAGTTCACAGAATCTGAAGGACACCAACTGGAGAAGTCAGGCTTACATTAAGAAACTGGGATATTCCAAAGTAACTCTTCTCTGAAGACTAGAATTGGAAACTCTCTAGTAATACTACTCTCTAATAGTAGTATTTTTGTCCATTCTTAAGAACCCTTTTCCCATCCTGTGTCAGATAATAAAATAGTGGGGCAAATCCTGATTTTGTATCATAAACATATTTAGGATTCTAGAATTGATGGATCAATTAATGTACAATTAGCCATAAATTAAACAAAATTTACACAGGATTCTGTTCCTGATATTGCTATTTGTTACTTCCTATAAATAAAAATTAATTCTTGAAATTTGTAAACAGAATAACAAATGAGATATCCACTGTCATAATATTCTTGTGTGCCTAATAATGGGAACACAGTATCCTGAAAATAAGTTTACTTTTGAAAAAGAGATAAAGAAATTGCTATAAATAAGTTTACATATTTGTGAAATATCAATCATTAGAGAGACTTTATCTTAACACTTACCTTCATATCTATTTCTGTGCCATGAATTTGTTGAGCAACTGTTTTGATGATTCCAATGACAATATCTTGGAGCCCTTCCCTCTCTGAATAGTAATGCAGAATGAGGCCTTTCCCCTTTTCTGCATCTGTACATCTAAACGAAGGAGCACGCATACCTGGGTATATTGTAGCAAGATGGTCATGTAAAGCATCAAGATTCTGGGGGAAAAATAATTACAAGAAAATGTTATAATCTAATTTTCTGACATTCTTATTAGAGAAGCTATATTCAAGCTTAGGTAAACAGAGATTCAAAGTATACCTTTTATGTATAAATAAACCCCAAAAGGTGTTGAAAGGCACATATTACAAGAAATGAAATTAAGAAAACAATACTTGGATGGGAAATCTGTTACTTTGCAAGGATCCCCTACTTTCATTAACTTACTTTTACTTACACTAAGATTGTGAAACAAAAACATTCACAATAACCACAATCAGTATCATTTCCATCAGTTCTAAATTACTGTACAATCAATCTTTGCTATATTTATCCCCACTCCTGAATTTTATGCAGCTATATGTTGTTAATGTAACTCTAAAGCATATGCGGTGAGGAACAAAGATGTTTTTTTATGTAACATGAGATCAGATCCATATTTAATATCTGTAAATGTTCAAAACTTTGGAAATAGCTAAGAATTTGTCTCCTATGAGTTATGTAAACCTTAATCTTTTGGGATATGTCCAAAGAAAACAAGTATCTTATGAATTAATTTCTTAGGTACCACATAGCCAGTTTCCTCCTTCATATACATGCTTGTTTTAAATTTATCCAAAAGAAGAAGTTTATTTTTTCCCATGGAATTTTAACTTTAGAGCCCAGGGGAATGAGGGGAAATGTATGTATGTCTGTGTGTGTGAATGAGAGAACCCTTCTCCCAATAACAGCTGGATTCTGCTCTCTCTGGCCTTTCCTACTACAAAAAGTGCTCTGTTGCAAGAAGCAGGCGAGACAGCTGGCAATGGTAAAATTTGTTTATTAGGAACCAGGCAAAGAACAAGTTAACAGCACCTCTATTTATACTCCAGCTGGCCGGCTGCTGGCCAATCAGGGTAGAGCCGGTTTCCCGCTAGCAGCAGGACCAATCAGCTCTTTAGCATTCTGACAGCTCGGAGCTGTCAACTGCTTGCGCCTGCGCGGTAGCCCGGTGGATTTTGACAGCCGAGAGCTGTCAAACGGCTACACATGCGCAGACGCTACCCGGCAGCTTTTGACAGCTGTCAAAAGCTGCCGCGGTGTTTTACCTCAGAACTTGTACTATATTTTTTAATGAACTTAACATGAATACATAACAAAAAGGATCTGTTCAACCAACAGACCCTGGAAAGCATGGGGGTTAGGCCAGAGCGCAGGACCTTTAGTTAGGGAAATGGGAGAGGCTTTGTGAAAATGGAACAGAAAAGTGAGTGAGAGAGTCAGACCTGGGCAATCAGCAGGAAAATCAGTGAGCAAAGTCCTATCAAGGAGGTACATGTACTCACTGTGTAAAGTCCTGCCTCAGCTAGCGCTCTCAAGAAAGCAGAAATCTTGAAACAGGCATTGTTACAAAGAATAACTTTTATTGAAAATCAGTGAAAACAGAAAGGCAAGGCAAGATCTAAAGAATTCTTATGCAGAATACTACATTAAAATATCTCTTTTCAAACCCCTCCCTAGAACTCAAGTATCCAGTTTGTTTCCAGCCAATACACAGGTGCGAAGTTATGAGAACCAGAGTGATAAAAGACATTTCCCAGCCATAGCCTCGTCTTTACAATGGAGCAGCGATAAAGCAGATGGCCCCTGGCACATTCCTCCCCCTTCTTCACACCAAAAGGGATACATCAAAGATAAAAAGAATAAAATAAAGGAAATGCATCTGCTAGCCCTGTCCCAAACAAGTGAAATCTCCCCCCTCCCACTAGAATGGCAGAGCCCGAAAAAAGTGAAACAGAGGGGATCTAACATGCTGCCCCCTAATTCCACCTGGAGAATACATAAAATAATAAAATGGGAGAAAAAAAAGAAAAGACGTTAGTCAGGTTTGTCTGTGTGAAGCATATGAAACTTTTTGAGCAACCTAGGAGCTTTTTTGTGAACCCATTCATTTTGGGATGCTGGGAGGTCTTTCCAGGCCACTAAATACTGAGTCATGCCATGATGTTTATGGGAGTCTAGAATCTTCTTAATTTTGAAATGTTGCTCACCTTCTACCATGATGGGCAGAGTTGCTGGGGAAGCTGCTGGCCGTAAAGGTGAGGTTATTTCAGGTTTTAACAGGCTGCAGTGTAATACAGGATGAATTTGCCTCAGAGTTTTGGGGAGTTCCAATTCTACTGTAACTGGGCTTATGATGCGTTTGATGGGGAATGGCTCCACAAATTTTGGCCCTAGTTTATTTGATGGTTATAGGGACTGCAGGAATCTAGTGGACCAGGTACACTCAGTCCCCTACGTGGAATGGTTTGGGTTCCATTCTTTGTTTGTCTGAGCTTCATAAGCTGCCCTGGCTTCATCTACTGCTTTTCTGATTGCTGGCCAGGTATTTTGTACCTGTTTGATCCATTTCTTAAGGGAAGGGATGATGGGGTTACTCTTCTGGTAATTTGGGCATGGGATTGAATATTTGTCCATGGCTACTTGGAAAGGGGTAAAGCCAGGGCTGGAGTAGACAGCACTGTTAAACGCCACTTCCACAAATGGCAGTAGGTCAGTCCAATTGTCTTGCTGGTAGTTGATAAAACATCGCAGGTATTGCTTCAGTACTGAGTTTGTTCTGTTCCACCATTCATTTGGGGATGATGACTAGAACTCAGGCCCTGGCTTGTCCCCAAAAGGTCCCAAAAGACCTTCCAGAACCTGGAGGTGAATTGGACTCCCCTGCCCGAAATTATACATTGTGGGGCCCCATGCAGGTGGTAGACATGGTACAGAAATAGTTTTGCTAGAGCTTTGGTGGTCAGGATCTTCTGACAAGGGATGAAATGGACCTTCTTGGAAAACAGGTCAGCCACCACCCAAATATTAGTGTTTCCCGCACTTTGGGGCAATTCCACAATAAAGTCCACAGAGATCTCTTTCCAGGGTGCTGAAGGGCTTACGACCAGCTGCAACAGGCCAGGCATTTTCCCTTGCCTTCACTTTGCTGCCATGCTGGTAGGACAGCTGGCCACATAACTTCACATCCTTTTTGATGGAGTCACCAAAACTGTTTCTTCAGTAGGTGTAGGATTTTTACAAATCCAAAGTGCCCAGCTGCCTTTGAATTGTGGCAAGTTTGCATAGTCTTTAATATCTGGAAAGCTGGAACGTACAGCTTACCCCCTACCCATGCCAGTCCCTCCTGCATGGAACAGAGATTTTTGTGACTGAGGAACCAGTCATCTTTCTCTAAGGCTTGTTTAAATGTCAATGTAGTAGTGGTGTCCAGTGATGGGGTGCTTTTTGATTGTGCCCTCATGGTTACCATGTGGCTAGCTGCTGCACAGGGAACATAGGTTTAATTACTTCCATTTTTACACACTATTGTATTGTGGCAGTCTTGACAAAACATCCACTAGAAAGTTCCTCCCTCTTGGCAAATAGGGGAAAGTCAAATTGAAGTGCTGGAAGTGTTGGGTCCACTGTGCCTACTTAGGGGACAGCTTCCTTGGAGTCTTCAGCACTTCCAGTTTTTTGGGGTCAGTCCAAACATGGAAAGGGATTTTACTCCCTTCTAGGAAATGTCCCCATATGAGAAGGGCCCACCTCACAGCATAAGCCTCCTTCTCCCACGCTTTCCAGCATTGTTCTGTTTCAGTTAATTTCTTGGAGGTGTAGGAACAGGGCTGTGGTTGCCCTTTTTCATCTTCTTGGAGTAGGACTGCACCTATGGCCACATCACTAGTATCAGCCTGAATGACAAATGGTTTCTGTGGGTCTAAGTGCTCAACACTAGCTCTGCAGAGAAAAGTCTGTTTAGGTTTTTGAATGTGGCTTGAGATTCCATG
This sequence comes from Daboia siamensis, assembly GCA_024449315.1. Lineage (NCBI taxonomy): Eukaryota > Metazoa > Chordata > Lepidosauria > Squamata > Viperidae > Daboia > Daboia siamensis. Next base: position 904,696 of record JAKJMR010000450.1, on the reverse strand, counting down.
GTGCACTTTAGTGCTGGTTGTGCTTTGGCTTATCCCCTCCCCCTTTGGTCTTCAGCAAGTTTGTGATGTGGACGGTGATTTGTGTGAAAGAGGGGGAAATTGCCTATAGAAGTTGGTGAAGCCCAGGAAACTTTGCAACTGTTTCCTGGTGTGCGGGGCTTTCCCATTCTAAAATGGTGCACACCTTTTCTGGATTCATTACCCCCACCCATGCAAGATCCAGTAGCCTAGGTCCATGGTGGCGAACCTATGGCACGGGTGCCACAGGTGGCACGCAGAGCCCTCTCTGTGGGCACGCGCACCGTCGCCCCAGTCCTAGGCCATCAGCTGGGTTTTATAAAACCTTTTCGCTTTAGGCCTCCGCCGTCGTGTGCAAAAAAAAAGGTTTAATCAATCAATCAATTTCAACTTCTCGTAGGGAAAAAAAAGACCTCACAAAGTTGGAATTGATTGATTGGACTTTTTAGTCCCACCCAATCTGCTGTTACCACCGCAGCCTTTCCCCACCCAATGGGCCATGCCCACCCAATGGGCCATGCCCACCCAATGGGCCATGCCCACCCAATTGGCCATCCCCACCCAGCACCTGATGATACATAAGTGGGTTTTGGGTTGCAGTTTGGGCACTCGGTCTCTAAAAGGTTCGCCATCACTGGCCTAGGTAGTAAATTTTCTCTTGCTGGAATTCACATTTGGAGAGTTTAGCATACAGCTTGGCTGCACGGAGCTTGCTCTAACTAATGTCACATGTTCAGCTTTCGTTTTGGTGTAAATTAAGATATCATCCAGGTACACCAAAACTCCTTTATATAGGTATTCATGTAGTACCTCATTTATCCGCTGCTTGAACACAGCAGGTGCTCCCTGTAGTCCAAAGGAGAGCACTTTGAATTGGAAGCAACATAGGGGACAGTTGAAAGCTGTCTTCCACTCATCTCTCTCTTTGATCCTAATCCAGTAATACGCCTTTCACAGTCCAGTTTAGAAAACACTTTTCCCTTGACGAAGTGGGCCAGTATGTCTTTCATGAGCGCCAAGGGGTACACACTTTCCAGGCATATGGCATTAAGACCTCTGTAGTCCACAGATAGACAAAGAGACCCATCTTTCCTTTCCCAGAACAATACAGCGGCTGCCACTCGGGGTCTTGCTGACTGTATGAAACCCCGGGCCAGGTTCCTATCTATAAATTGCCACAATTTGTCTAGTTGTCTGGGCGTCATGAAGTATATTTTGGGCTTTGGGAGTTTGGCTCTGGGACAATCTCAATAGCACAGTCCGTGGACCAGTGAGGAAGGAAGTTCATCCAAACCTGTCTCGCTGAACACCTCAGCTAAATCGCAGTACTCCCTGGGTATGCCTTTTAACTCATTGTCTTTTGCTGTTGCCACCGTTTCTCAGTCTGGCTTCCTCTTCTCACCCTGGGTTTTCTCAGGTGGTTGATCTCTGCTTCTTCAGCCAGGATGCACCAGTCATGTAGGCAGACCGGGGCTCTGCATTATACAGGTCATCATTGAGTCTGTCCTGGAAGCAACTCACTAAGATGTCCTCAGGCCAGTTGAGATGACATGCCAGGTCCTGGAAATCCTCTGTGTATTCTGCTACAGGGCACTGTCCCTGTTTCACCATCTTTATGTGGTCCTGTGCCTTCTGATCGGCCAGATGGTCTTCGAAATGCCTTCTCAGGGCCAATATGAAGTGGAGTTCCAGGGCACTGGAGTTGTGCAGGGTCACCATCCAATGGGTCAAGGTGCCTTCCAGAGCCAGGGTGATGACCCTGACTCTAGCCTCCTCACTGGAGAGGATCCTTCCATATATTTGTATGTAAGCAAGAACATAAGCAAGGAAAAATCCCATTTGCTGGAGGTCTCTGGCAAATTTCACACAAAGGGAAACAATTTTGGCTCAGATTCAGGCTGAGGGGCTCTCCCCCTGGCTACTACGGGTCTGGGTTGCTGAGGGGTGGCTGGGGTGATCTCTGCCACTCTGGTAGAGCAAGCCACCATCGCAGTTGTATCAGTGGTTGCGACTCACTCCTGCCTCCCATGGCTTCTTCAATATAAATCACCCGACAGATTACATCCCAGAGTTCTGAAGGAGCTGGTAGATGTTATCTCAGAACCATTGCACCATATCTTTCAAAAATCTTGAAGCATTGGGGAACTATCAGAGGACTGGAAAAGAGCTGATTGGTTTCTATCTTCAAAAAAGGAGAAAAAAACAGACCCAGGAAACTACAGACCAATCAGCCTAACATCAATACCCAGGAAGATTCTGGAAAAGATAATCCAAAAACAGATCTGTGAACAATTAGAAGCAAAGACCACGGGTTTGTTAAAAACAGATCATGCCAAACCAATCTTATTTCATTCTTTGATAAAGTGACTCAATTAGTCAACCAGCGAAACGCTGTGGACATAGTATACTTAGATTTCAGTAATACGTTTGACAAAGTGGACTACAACCTGCTGCTTAGTAAACTAGAAAAAGGTAGGATAGACAACATCACCACCAGGTGGATCTGTAGCTGGCTGACAAACCGTACTTAACGAGTAGTCCGCAACAGTAGTACATCCACATGGAGAGAAGCAAGCAGTGGGGTACCACAAGGTTCTGTCTTAGGCCCAGCACTCGTCAATATCTTCATAAATGACTTAGGTGAGGGAATAGAAGGGGAACTCATCAAATTTGCAGATGACACTAAACTGGCAGGAATAGCCAACACCCCAGAAGACTACACCTGGAATACCAACAACCAGTTTTGGTCACCATTCTACAAAAAAGATGTTGAGACTTTGGAAAAAGTTCAGAGAAGAGCAACTAAATGATCAAAGGCCTGGAGACTAAACCATATGAAGAAAAGCTGCAGGACTTGGGTTTCGCTATTCTAAAGCAAAGAAGAAACAGGGGTGACATGACAGCAGTATTCCAGTATTTGAGAGGCTGCCACAAAGAAGAGGGCATCAAACTATTCTCCAAAGCACCAGAGGGCAGGACAAGAAAAAAATGGTTGGAAACTGACCAAAAAGAGAAGCAACGTGTAATTAAGGAGAACTTTCCTAACAGTGAGGACAGCTTGCCTTCAAAAATCATGGACGCTCCAGCAGGGGGCTGGACTATACCTCCAAGGTCCCTTCCAGCTCTATTCTATTCTATTCTATTCTATTCTATTCTATTCTATTCTATTCCATTCCATTCCATTCTATTCTAATCCAGAAAACATGATTAAGGAAACTATGAATGAAGTCTGTTTGCAGCCATGCTAGATGCTTTTGTTTTCTAATTCCTAAAACAGAAAATCATAAAAACTGATGGAAGCTGGAGTAGAAGACTCCAAGGACCCTTCCAGCTGTATTCTATTCTAGTATAATTTGCTAGTATAGAATATTATTCAGAAGAAATCTATGCATACTAAAAGATAAAGGGCAAATGAATTTCCAACCAATGAATCTCCATTTTTAAATATTCAGTGTTGTATATGCTATTCTTATTTTTCTTTTTGTTTGCTTAATGGTCCCATTTAGCACAGCATAGTTGGTAATTTAAGGACATTTTAGCTATTACAGTTTTTTGAACGCTAGTATTCACTGCTACTCAGACAATCAATTGTAAACTTAAGTCAGTTTCTAGCCAGTGACCCATTTTCCTGAACTATCTTAAAGACTTATTATCCTGAACTATCTGACTGTTAATGATAAATCCTAGGAGGGTTAGCTGAGGCAGGGAACAAATTTTGGCCAGATGATTAGTGCTAAACACGAGAATATTGTAGAGCAGCTGTGCAGTCATATGGAGCATAGTTGTAAGTTCACTGTTCTTGAATGTTATGGCCATGGCAGCTGGTGACATGAGTCAAGGAGGAGGAGAATGTCCCATGTTATCCTTACAGTTGTAGGGACAGGAAATGGTTGTGACTCTACCACTGATATATCTGGTTACTAATGCTCCTTCCAATTACTTGTTAAGTAATACCCTAAATTGTTTTTTTAATATCTCTGGCTTTTATTCAAGCTTTCATGCATCAAAGGAAGTGGAAAGAATACAGATTCCATTTATTTCAAGTATCAGTGAAAAATATGGATGCACTATCATGTTTTCCTCATTACCTCATTACCTTTTGATGTCTATGGAGATTCTCAGTCATCTTTTGGTTGTCCCAAAAGTTCTTTTTCATGAGGCAACTGGACTTTCTTTAAAGATGTTTTGCTTTTCATCCAAGAAGTCTGAGAGCTGAAGAAGCTTCTTGGATGAGAAGCGAAACGTCTTCAAAGAGAACAAAGAAAGTCCAGTTATCTCATGAAAAAGCACCTTTGGGACATTACATTTTGAGTGTTTAATAACTGCACAGAAAACTCAGTTAAAGTAGGTGTAAACATAAAAACTTTATTCATTTTTATACCTGGCCATCTTTAAACTAGCTTTCAAGGTCAAAGCTGTCTGATATGTTACCATATTTTTGAATATTATATTTTCAGAGAGTGCATATTTGTATCAGTAACAGAATATGAGCAGACTACTACTCTCTAAAATATTTTTTATTAACCATCACTCTATGTCTGATTTTTCTTTTATGCTATTAATGCAAATATACTCCTGGGATGCCTCAAATTGCACTTATTGATTAGCCATTCTTCTTTTACATGCTGCTTTAGCATTGCTTTTAGCAATATTTTCTTCTCAAATTATGTACTGAATATATTTTTAAAGTCATAAAATTAAACAGTTGTATTTACAACAATAGGGACGCGGTGGCTCAGTGGGTTAGGACACTGAGCTTGTCAATCAGAAGGTCGGCAGTTTGGCGGGTCGAATCCCGAGTGCCGCGTAACAGAGTGAGCGCCTGTTACTTGTCCCAGCTTCTGCCAACCTAGCAATTCGAAAGCACGTAAAAATGCAAATAGAAAAATAGGGACCACTACGGTGGGAAGGTAACAGCGTTCCGTGCACCTTTGGTGTCTAGTCATGCCGGCCACATGACCACGGAGACGTTCTTGGCTTTGAAACGGAGATGAGCACTGGCCCCTAGAGTCGGAAACGACTAGCACGCATGTGCGGGGGAACCTTTACTTTTACCTTATTTACAACAATGTTTGCATTTTGGAATGATGTATGAATAATGAATGCACAGAATCACATTTTATCAAGTTTTTGATTAATGCTATTTGATGTATAAATCATCGTCATTTATTGTCTATAAAGCTATAGAAAAATAAAAATATATGATTAGAATATTTGTTTTAGATGCTATGAAGCATCATCATTAGGATTAAAACAATTCCATTTGTCCCCCTATGAATAAATGTATATAAGATATTATAAAAATAACTCCCATTATTAAAATAACTCAAATTAACTTATCATGTTCTTACTGGAACAGAAAATATTCATCTCAAGATGTCACAGGTTCAACTATAGCGTTATCTGGTCACAACAAAAATGAAATGAAAATGGAATTTAGTAGTCACGGCTGGGGCTTTTTTGTTGTTGTTTTTGTTTTAGATGAATATGTTTCTTCTTATAATTTCCACTAATTTCCTAATTACAAGAAAAACTGAAGTTTGGTGTGTATTATTTTGGTTCTTAAATGTGAATTATCAAGCCATTATTTTTGATAAAGCTAGTGTCATAGCAAATAAAAAGTTACTGTCTGCAAAGTAGCCAGAGTGAAAGGATTTCCGTTTCTGGATCCAGAGATTTGATAAATTACATTGTTTTGTTTAAATAAATGTTCATAGTATCACAGTAAACTACAATGTTCAAATTAAATTGTCCTGGAACAGAGCCATTGATGATTTGTCTCAGTTAACTTACTTGTAAAAACTCTCTAACATTTGATCCCAACACACGTAAGATGGTGTCATAACCAGATTCTTGGCAAAACACAAAAAACATCTTCCCAAACATTTGAAGGATTTCTCCAGCATTAAGGTCTGCAAAATAAACAAACAAAACACTAAAATTCTGGGGGTTTTTAAAGTTGCTTTTTGCTAAGAAGAAATAATAGTACAGTACTGATTAAGCAAAATAATAAAATGAGCAGTGTCAACCAATACCATAAGGCAGACATGTCAAACACAAGGCCCGGGGGCCAGATCCGGCCCGCGAAGTGGTTTCATGCGGCCCGCGAAGCCATCCTAGAAACAGTGAGGGAACGGCCCCCACTGCCTTGGCCCTGGCCCAGAGACCCTCCTCCTGCCAGAGACCCTCAGATCTGTCCCACTCCTGCCCAGGCCCCCATAGGCACCCTTGATGCCAACGATGTAGAGCTGGCCACGCCCACCCAGTAGGCCATACGCACTCTAGCCATGCCCACACAGTAGGCCATGCCCACCCTGGCCACGCCCACTCGGCCCCCCGAGGGCAACCACAATGCTGATGTGGCCCTCAATGAAATTGAGTTTGACACCCCTGCCATAAGGAAATCAGCAAATTATAGTGTAGAAAGACACACTTTATCTATTACTTCTTTTCAAAACCAGTTATAAAATCTTTATGAGAAGTTAAAGCATTTTAGAGATTTCAAGTTAAATAACCAGCACATTTAGAGGACCTTCAAGTATTGTCTCAAAGTTCAAAGGATTGGATTGTGATGAAACAAATTCTTCCAAAATTCTGATAAACACATATACATTTGTTCTTCTAAACTGAAGCTTATAATAAAGAATAACTGTGATATGCAAAATACATTGTGTACCATATCTCCATTGGTTGAGAAGCACATATACTATAAGTATCTTGCATTCTATCTCACGCAATTCTAATTTTAACAAACTACAATTCATGAGTCTGTGTTAAAAAAAATTGGGACAAACTATATAGGATGTTAAATGCTCACATGTATTAGACATGTTTGTGTTTATGTGCATATATGTGCATATACATACAAATTTAAGTGGCAGAAATCAGCCAGTGAAGGGGATACTAATATTTACTGAGATCATAGCATGTAGGAATATGAACATAAAGTTAGCCACTTCAGAGGAAAATTGATCCTCTGAGGCCACTATATACCTTCTAAAGCAGGGGTGTCAAACTGCCAGTCTGTGGGCCAGACACATCACATGGAAACTGCGCCCAGCCCATTGCCGGCAATGGCAAAACAATCCGATACGTTGCATGATGTCACATGATGTCACAAGTTTGACATGTCTCTTCTAAAGAAAGTGTTCCTTAGCAGTCCTGAGGTCTGCTCTTAATTTCAAACATTCTAAGAATGACTGCATATACCATTGTCAAGTCATTGAAAAATAATAGTCCAGAAAACTTTTTTTGGACTATGTATAAACTGTCATGTATATCATAAAACAAGTTACAGAAGGCAATGGCCTAACTAGCTGTATTGCATCATATCCTTTAGAAGCAATGCTGAAAGAAAGCCAGATTTACTCACTGAGGACTTTACTTGCTGCAGCAACCAAATCATATGTTTTCGAATCATCATAAATAATTCTGACCAGAAACTGCCCTTCCTCATCCAGTTGTGCCTCTCTCCTAGAACAAAGTACAACATACTTTTTAAAAAAATGAAATATTTTGGACATTTATAAAAGAGAAGATCAATGTTGCTAGTTGCTAAGAACACTGAAAATGTGTAGAAGTGAAGATGTAATGTAGCCCAAGGTAACAATCTTAATGGGAAGAAAAAAGAAATAAAGTATAAATGTCATATTTTGACTCTACTAGAAGAATCTCAAATATAATACAAGAAAACATAACACAGCATAACATAACAACTTATTGGATTTTTTTCTGTGGGTTTTTTTTTTATATGCCTTTGAGTCAGTGTTGACTCCTACCAATTGCCTGAACAAGTCATTACAACTAGCTTCCTAGGGCAGAGAGAGACCTATTGGCTCAAGGTCACTCCGCTGACTTTGTGTTAATGCAGGACTAGAGTCAGAAGGACATGTCTGCCAATGGTTTACATATTAACAATTGAAAGAAAATTTTAAATCAGATAAAAAGAGTTACAGTAGTGGTAGTGATTGACATATTATTGCCAAGGCTTATAAATTGTTACTGAAATTGAATTTGGAGAATGAATATGAAAAGCACTGTATGACTCAGTGGGGAAAAAACTTTGGATTTAATGTAATGCTTGAACAATGGGAGAATATGTGAATGAAAGGTCTAAAATTTACACTAAATTATAATTTAAAAGAAAACTTTTATAAGATGACGTATCACTGGTATTTAATACCAGATAAGTTGTCAAGAATGTATAAAAGTATTTCAAATGAATGTTGGAAATGCAAATATAAAGAAGGGACCTTTTATCATTTGTGGTGGCTATGTGATAAAGCAAAGAAATATTGGAATAGAATTCACATCTTAATACAGAAGATTCTCAAAGTGAATATAAAGATAAAATCAGAAACTTTTAATGGAAAAAGACTTAGAAAAAAAATTGGTACTTTGATGTTATATATGTTGGTGGCAGCAATATTACTTTACACACAAAAATGGAAGGACACTTTGATTCCTACAATGGATGAATAGTTACAAAAGTTGAAGTTAGCAGAGATGGCTAAATTGACTGCTTTGGTTGAAGAAAAAATACAATTATTTTGTTTCTACTTGGAAACCATTTCTGGACTTTGTGCTTCAGGTGAAAAAAATGAAACTTTGATTTTTACCAATTAATAGGTTTGTTGTAGTAGAAATGGCTATTTTGTATTATTATGTAAAAGTTGAGGTTTGATGTTATTATCTTTCTTACTGCACGAAAGGGAGTCAGAAATCCATGCCTTTTCTTTTTTTGCTTTGCCTCACACTTTTCCCTTTCCTATTTCCTCTCCCATTTTCCTACTATTTTCTTTTGTATTTTTGTATTATATATTATAGACAAACAAATACATAAAATAACAGAATAAGAGAGTTTGAAGGAACCTTGGTGGTCTTCTAATCCAACCCTCTGCTCAGGCAAGAAACCCTATAACCATTTGAAACAAATGGTTGTCCAAACTCTTTTTAAAAACTTCCAGTGTTGGAGCATTCATAACTTCTGGAGGCAGGTTGTTCCAATAACTAATTGTTCTGTCAGGAAATTTTCCTTAGTTCTAGGTTGCTTCTCTCTTTGATTTGTTTCTATCCATTGCTTCTTGTCCTGCCTTCAGGTGCTTTGGAGAATAAGTTGACTTCCTCTTCTTTGTGGCAATCCCTTAGATATTGAAACACTGATACAGTATCATGTCCTAGTCCTTTTTTCATTAAACTAGACATATCCAATTCCAGCAACTATTCTTTATGTTTTAGCCTTCATCTCCCAAATCATCTGTGTTACTCTTTTCTGCACTCTTTCCAGTCTCTACACCTTTTTTTATAATATAGTAAGCAAAATTGGATACAGTATTCTAAGTGTGGATCTTTTGTTGTTGTTAGCTGTGAAGTCGTGTCCGACCCATCACGACCCCATGGACAACGTTCCTCCAGGCCTTCCTGTCCTCTACCATCTTCTGGAGTCCATTTAAGCTCACACCTACTGCTTCAGTGACTCCATCCAACCACCTCATTCTCTGTCGTCCCTTTCTTCTATAGCCCTCAACCTTTCCCAGCATTAGGCTCTTCTCCAGTGAGTCCTTCCTTCTCATTAGGTGGCCAAAGTATTTGAGTTTTAGCTTCAGGATCTGGCCTTCTAAAGAGCAGTCACGGTTGATCTCCTCTAGGACTGACAGGTTTGATCGCCTTGCAGTCCAAGGGACTTGCAGGAGTCTTCTCCAGCACCATAGTTCAAAGGCCTCAATTCTTTGGCGCTCAGCCTTTTTTATGGTCCAACTTTCACTGCCATACATTGCAACTGGGAAGACCATAGCCTTGACTATACACAGTTTTGTTGACAGTGTGATGTCTCTGCTTTTTAGTGTACTGTCTAGATTTGCCATGGCTTTCCTCCCAAGGAGCAAGCGTCTTTTAATTTCTTGGCTACAGTCCCCATCTGCAGTGATCTTAGAGCCCAGGAAATAAAATCTGTCACTACCTCCATTTCTTCCCCATCTATTTACCAGGAATTGAGAGGGCCGGATGCCATGATCTTGGTTTTCTTAATGTTAAGTTTCAGCCCAAGTTTTGCATTCTCCTTCTTTACCTGCAACAAGAGGCTCTTTAGTTGTTCTTCACTTTAGTGTGAATCTTACTAAGGCTTTATAATGGAGTGCTAATACTTCACACTTCTGCCAACCTAGCAGTTCGAAAGCACGTAAAAAATGCAAGTAGAAAAATAGGGACCACTACGCTGGGAAGGTAACAGCGTTCCGTGTGCCTTTGGCGTCTAGTCATGCCGGCCACATGACCACGGAGACGTCCTCGGACAAGCGCTGGCTCTTCGGCTTTGAAACGGAGATGAGCACCGGCCCCTAGAGTCGGAAACGACTAGCACGCATGTGTGGGGGAACCTTTACCTTTACCTTAATACTTCACATGAACTTGAGTCTATCCCTGTGTTAATGCCATCTAGGATTGCATTGGCTTTTTTTTTTTTTTTTGGTTGCTGACACACATTGTTGGCTCATATTTAAGTGATTGTCCACTTGGACTCCACAATCCCTTTCATAGTTGCTAACATTGAGCCAAGTTTGTTCTAATCTGTATCAATACAGTTGGTTTTTCTTGCCTAAGTGTAAAACTTTACTTTTCTCTCCACTGAATTTCATTTTGTTAGATATGGCCCAGTGTTCAAGTCTGTTGAGATCCATCTGGATCCTGAGCCTATCTTCTGGAGTGTTGACTAGTCCTACCAGTTTAATGTTGTCTGCAACTTTAATGAATTCCCCTTCTATTCCTTCATCTAATTTGTTTGTGATGATGTGGAAGAGTACTGGGCCTAAAACGGAACCTTGGGGTGCCCCAGTGCATACTTCCTTCCATGTAAATGTAGTTCCATTGAGGACCATACTTTGAGTATGATTTGTCAGCCAATTACAAATCCTTCTGATGGTGATATTGTCTATCCCACATTTTTTTAAGCTTACCAAGAAGTAGGTTGTATTCTACTTTGTTAGATCTCTTACTGAATTTTTTGTCAAAGAATAAAATTAGATTTGTTTGGCATGATCTGTTTTAGACAAACCCATGGTCGCTTCTGGTTATAACTTTGCTTGCTTGTAAGTGTTCGCAGTTCTGTTGCTTGATTCTTTTTCAAGACCTTCCTAGATATTGATATCAGGCTGATTGGTCTGTATCATCAGAAGTACCGGAGCATGAAGGTAAAAGAATACTACTGAACTTGCAATATGCTGCTCTTAATTAGAAATAAAGAGCAATAATAGAAGTAACTAAGTATTTGGAAAGTTTAGAACATGTAAAACTGTATCTAGCCCTCTGAATATGCTGCCCCGTCTGGAAAATGTAAATAATTAATGATTTCACACATCTCTATAATAATCAACCAAAGGACAATTTTCATGTGTCAGTCTCATTATTTAATGAATTGCTGTTCATTAAAATGAACCAAGAAATTGAGTAAGAAAAGATTATTCATTGTACCAAATTACAAGTCTAACATTCCCACCAAAATAAGTTGAGTTAGGTTTGACTGTTAATTGTTAAACATCTTTTATAACCATTTTCCCAGCTAAATTTAAGCATATGCCTACAATATAAAGTAAAGGTAAAGGTTCCCCCGCACATGTGTGCTAGTCGTTTCCGACTCTAGGGGCCGGTGCTCATCTCCGTTTCATAGCCGGAGAGCCAGCGCTTGTCCGAGGACTTCTCCGTGGTCATGTGGCCGGCATGACTAGACGCCAAAGGCGCACGGAACGCTGTTACCTTCCCACCGTAGTGGTCCCTATTTTTCTACTTGCATTTTTACGTGCTTTCGAACTGCTAGGTTGGCAGAAGCTGGGACGAGTAACAGGCGCTCACTCTGTTACGCGGCACTCGGGATTCAACCCGCCAAACTGCCGACCTTCAGATCGACAAGCTCAGCGTCTTAACCCACTGAGCTACCGCGTCCCTCGCCTACAATATACACAATGGAAAAAGATCATTAAGCACATTTAAATTTGGAGTTTAAAATAAAGCTAATCACCTAAGGACTTCATATTTCCTTCCTGAGCAGAAAGTACACTAAAGGTTACTATTGTTTCCTTTTTTCATTTGGAATTAGAAAAATGCATTGTAGTGCTAGTAGTTTTACAAGATTAGCAAGGAGGAATTGGATAATTATATTATAATAAAACTTCATATCCCTGTGTAATGATTATGTAACACAGACTCAAGCAAGGATTTATTTTTGTCACTAAAGAGTTGTATTTTTGTATACTTTGCTTTGCCTTGTCCTTTGGGGTAGGGGTGGGGCATCTATAAAATAGAATAGCCTTTCTCATCTTCAGTCTTGGGAAAGAAATACATCTTAATCGTCTGATTGTGTCATTGTTAGTTGGTACTATGCAAAGCATTCCTAGGAGAAGAGAAGATAAACATCTTCTTTGGTCTTGGCAAAATCCATGAAATAACACCAAAAAGCAGTAATATGGTTCAGAGCTCATATATGTCAGTCAGAATTTCCCTAAGATGAGACATTTCAAATAATAATAATAATAAACCTTTATTGTCAAAGTACAACATGTGTACATTGACATTAGCTGAGCCTCCCCCCCCCCTGCTCTCTCCCCCCAACACACAGACTTAATCAGAAAGGTATTGCATACTTACTGACTTTAAAGGCATCTGCCCACCATCACCTCTTTTGTATTTCCTGATTGGAACAGGGTCATAAGAATTTTTTTCCTTTGTTATTGTACTTTGGTATCCTTGGATATTTTTTTATTTCTGCTCATGCTATGTTACTATATTATTTTCTTACCTAGAAATAAAAGCTGAAGTATTCAGACCAGTGAGGTCATTGCTTCCAAATCCAAGAGAATTTGTAATCCAATTCTGCTGGTTTGGTGAGAGACCAATACAGTTATAGACACCAAATATATTTTCAAAAATATTCATATGGACAATTTTTATTTGAATGTATGCTTAATTTTAATGCAATTTGAAATGTATCTGATGGAATAATGTGCCATCTCTCTTTTACTCTAAGCTTCATGATATAGATGATTTTCAAGAGTATAGCAGTAGAGAAACCATACATTGGAAATTAGGGAATTAAGCCACCTTCAATACAACTATTATATACATGCCTAACTTTCTACATTTGGTATCTATGAGACTTTTAACACCTTGTACCAAGGGGTACTTTATTATTGAATCTTCAATTGAAGATTATTGAATCTTCAATGTGCGGCCTCCTGCACATTAAGCCAAAATGGTTTCTTTTGAATTCATGACTTCAAAAATTCTGAAAATTATGTGTATCAACCCAAGAAGTATGTTTGTTGAAGACAGTAGGTTTACATTATCATACCTGTCAATTAAAACTTAGACTAATTTTTAAACAGACTCTGTTAGATATGAATACAGACATTGGGGATGGGTTCTCTTATGCTTTAAAACATTGCTGATATCATTTTCAAGCAGAAAGATTCTTTCTATCCTAAAGTTGAATGAACACCAGTCAAAATTTTAGTAATAAGCCTAGTAAAATATTAGAATACTTTTTCAAACCCTGCAATCTAAAATTAAAATATTAACTTTTATAATTATATTATAAATTTTCTTCATATATTGGTTGAAACTACCCTAGGGCAGCTATTTATGAAAAACTCCCATTTGCAATTGGGCTTTTTCTCAAAATATTCATGAAGTATAGTTGTTGTTGTTGTTGTTGTTAATTGCAAAGTCATGTCCGACCCATTGTGACCACATGGACAACATTCCTCCAGGACCTCCTGTCCTCTACCATCTTCTGGAGTCCATTTCAAATGTCTACATGAGATTTCCTTTGAAAATAGCTGCTGGGTCAAACAAATACAGAATAATTGCAATATGTAATTGAGGTCACATTTTCCTCCTAATTTAGAAGATACTTCAGTTTTAGCCAAACTGATTTGCAAAAAACAACAAACAAACAAACAAACAAAAATATAAATGGGAGGAAAGTGACAGTAGTGGAGGATACAAAGGAGCTTAATTCAAATTATTTATAATGATATAAAACCTATTTGTTGGTTCTGTTATTGAAGTATCTTGATAAACTTTGCCATAAATAAAGTCATGCACTAAGACTCAATATGTGCCATCAAATATTGAAGAAGTACATTCATTTCAAGTTATTACAAGCAAAAATAATTTATAACAATTATTAATTGCTTAACACTTCTTGTCATACACAAAATTGTTTTCATATATCATTAGCAAAATAAAAAGTTAGAAAAAGAAACTACCCTTGTTTCAGGGCACGCCATAAATGGACTCTCAGAGGCATCTGGATTAGTTAAAACTAGTTAATTTAGATATTAGAAATAAACAATGATAGTGGGTTTTTTTGTATAGTTTTAGCTGTTCCTTTCCTGTCAACCCTAAAATAAGAAAAAGTTGGTGCTACCAGATCTGGGCTACAAAAATCTGTACTTCTATTAGAGTCACCTTGTCAGGAAGATGGGTAGCATAAAAATTTAATAATACATAAATTAATAATAATCAGATGGTACAAAAAAGATACAGAAAAATAGATTTTGTACTTCAGATATACACTGTAAGCTAAATACATTCATAAATGTACTGTATTTATGTTATACATAAATGTGGTTTATCTTATCAAACCATAATTAAGATTTAGCACATTTTAGGATTTAGAGATGATAGTGCACTGTTGATCAAAAGTTTTGCAACCTGCTCTCACCCTTGGTAGATGATGAGAGAGTGTATAAACACTAAAGCAAATAAGTCTAATTCAGGGGTGTCAAACTCAATTTCATTGAGGGCCGCATCAGCATTGCGGTTGCCCTCAAGGGGCCGGGTGGGCGTGGCCTGGGTGGGCGTGGCCTACTGGGTGGGTGTGGCTAGAGTGCGTATGGCCTACTGGGTGGGCGTGGCCAGCTCTACATCGTTGGCATCAAGGGTGCCTACGGGGGCCTGGGCAGGAGTGGGACAGATCTGGGGGTCTCTGGCAGGAGGAGGGTCTCTGGGCCAGGGCCAAGGCAGTGGGGGCTGTTCCCTCACTGTTTCCAGGATGGCTTCGTGGGCCACATGAAACCACTTCGTGGGCCAGATCCGGCCCCCGGGCCTTGTGTTTGACATGTCTGGTCTAATTCTTTTTCTCTTTTTTTGTGATCAATAAATATAGTCATTAATGAGGGTAAAAGGTTCGTTCTCCAAGTTTGTGGATTGGTTTCCTAATGTTTCATTACCAGACTAGGTAACCTCTTCAGTGGAGTTTAGAGGGTGGCAGTGTCATTGTTCTTCTGTTTATAAGGGTCAGTAGGTCTTGTGATGGGTTAGGTGTGGGTATGTCAAGTGAGGGTCTTGTGATTTTGAGTCATCAGTGGTAGTCTTGTAATGGATCTTGTGATGGGAAGGTTACATCAGGTGAGGGTCATTGGGAGGTGAAGTGCTGGGGGGGGCTTGTGTGGGATGGTTGACGGTCCGTGCTGTCTCTGGTTAGCTGTGCAGTTGATTTAAATTCTGAGGGTTTCGTAGGCTGGTTGTAGGTCAATGTGTCTGTTGATGGAATTACTTATGGAGTGCCAGGCTTCAATGAACTCATGAGTATGGCGGATGGTAGCATGGCAAATGATTTTTGTGTTACTCCAATCAAACTGATGCTTTTTGATATCGGTGTGGTAGAGATTAAGGATTTGGGATTGTGGCGTTTGACTGCCAGCCAGTGTTCATGGATCCTGGTTTTTAATTGACATTTGTCCCAAATAGACTTGGTTGTAATTGTTATAGTTGATTTTGTAGATTACATTGTTTCATTCATCCTTCTGTATCTTGTCTTTGATTCTGAATAATTCCTGGCTAAGTGTGACTGTGGGTTTGTGGACTATTGCTATTCCTAGAGGTTGGAAAATTCTTGCTGTCATTTCTGACATCCCTTTTGTGTATGGTAGGGTTAGTTTTTGCATAATGGTTGGCTGTGTAGTGTGTTGTGGTTTGGGTCCTGTGTGTCAGAATACAAAGATTTTTGGATAGCTGTTACAAAGAAAGATGTCAAGCAGCCATTTCTCTTCCACTTCTTTTAGTGTTGTGATACTGTATTGTGTCCTGGCCCTTCTGAAGAGTGTCTGGACACAGCTTCTTTTGTGTGTGATGGGGTGGTTGCTTGCGAAGCTGAGGATCTGGTCCGTGTGCATGGCTTTGCGGTAGATGCAGTTCCCAGTTCTCCGTTGTCTAGTCTCCTTATATCAATGTTGAGGAATGGGAGTCTGTTGTTTCGTTTCCTCTTCACATGTGAATTTGAGCCCAGGAAATATATTATTGAGTAAGTGGTGTGTTTCTTCAATTTGGAATCATTTAATATTCATTTATGTTTGACCTATTTCTATCACAATTTGGTTCATTCAAGGACAAGACAAAAAGAGCATTTATTAGCAGGGAAGAGCAACACAGAAAGAAGTGGAAGTTAAAATCACTGCTTATGTTTTGAAATTAAGTTGGGTGGGCATATGCCACCAGTAAACAGATTACAGAGGATAGTGAACAGGCTTCTCTATCACACAAATAATTTAGTCCTTTAGATAAAGGGCAAACACTGTAATTCTGCTCAATAATCCAAATAACTGAGCATATTTAAGCTGCATTAAGCTCAATGAGAGAGATTTATATAAACAAATAAATCCTAATGTTTGTAGAGAATATTAAAACAACTTACTTTGGTGTATTATGTGACCTATTATATAGTCTAATATTTTGATCTACCACATTATATAAGAGTATTTTCTAAATTTTCCTTTCTTTTTCCAAATTTTTGTTTGATGGATAAATGATATAAATTGAAAGAACTAACTTTGACTTTCTAACCAATCTATCAGGGAATTTTTTGCAAAGTAGCACTTTTAATATTTCTGCTATTTATTCACTCTTTGTATCAACCTTCTATCTAATAGTGGTAACTATAAGCAATCAGGCCAAATGACAACTAAGCATCTGGTTAGGCAGAGGAAGGACAGTAATCATATTAACAGTTCAATCTTTTGCTCCATATTTTGCAAAAAAAAAAATTGCAGCATTTCATTGGTCTTCTGCTAACAAAACTGTATGCAACCTGATTACATAGCATTGTTTTTCCTTACTGTGATTTATGGCCATGTTAGAAAACATGACATATAACCCTGATGCTCTATCTATATACAGCATTAACAATTCATTGTGAAAACCCTTGTAATAAATTTTTAATATAAAAAGGAATAGCTCATTAGTAGAAATGCTCCCAAGAGAACAATGGCAAAATTGAATGGAGATCATCCTAGAGAGAAAAAAGAAAGCACTACATTTATTTTATAAATGTTAATACTGCAGGGTTTTTGTAATTGGAACTAGAAAAAGAAACAAATGGTTTAGCCTAACTGCTGCTATCTCACCTGTAATCAGCGTTTGCATCAGGGACAAATTTTATGCAAGCATGAGAAAACACATACACAGATGTGCTGAGGAGGGAAGAAGGGAGTGTACAGGAATGATTGATGTCTTTCTTATATGGTAATAACTCTACTGTCTAATGTTGATTGGTTGACAAAGTTTATGAAGCGATGCCATTAACTTTCTAAGGTGTGGTACCTCTGAATGCAATCACTGCCAGCGTTTCAGATTATGACCCACCCAGCACTTCATTTGATCGAATAAAAATACTGTCTCCCTATGGGAACCTCCGTCTGAGTTTCTTGATTGGACTGTATAGATAAGTCTCAGATTTCTTTATGTCAGAGGACACTTGAAATAACTTACAATACAATTCAATTTTAACTAGGACAAATTTGATAATAGGCTGTCACAAACAATTAAGTCAGATACAAAATATTTATCCCATGTGACTTAAATATTTTCTGAGCTCATATTTATCATTTTAAATACTTCTCATTCAAGCCCATATTCAAGATTCATTGTGCACACAGAGGCATTCTTTTTATTGGGTGTCTTGCTACTCTTGTGTTTCAATGACTCTGTTTTTTTGTGTGAGATGACAAGAATTCATTTTAGGGGTATTTTAAAAATCATTTTCTTCAGATTAATATTTATAACAGAGTAAATTCCAAAGTACCCATCATGATTGTCTTGATAACATATTTTGATTTACCCTATATATAAGAAGACAACGCTTCTGATGCAGAGTGCTGAATATGACATTATTAACTTTGAAAGAGATAAATTTTAAAAATAAATTTGGATTATTGTAAATATTTTTGGGTTCATTTGTAGATACCATAGAACTTCTTGATATGAAATAACATGGTTTAGGAAAGTGGCAGCACAATTTGGAAAAGTATATCTCTAGTGTAGATATTATTTTTATCAGAATGCATCCAAATTTGAAAATTATTTCTGAACAAAAATTATACTATTAATGCTAATTGCCATGGGAGTAACAAATGAGTTTTCTAGACTTTCCTACACTGTGATACAGTTATATAAAATAATTGTTTTGGTGATTAGCAAATTAAGTGATCATTAGATAAATTATTCTCAATTTAACTGAGAGTGAATATAAAAACTGTCTCAAGGTAATGATGGTGGTTTTGGGGGGATTTTTGCAGCTGGTTCATGGAGTTTCCAATTCAGGGTACTCCCCTTTGGATTACAGGGAGCCCCAGCGATGTTCATGCAGCTGATCAATGAAATCCTCCATGAGCACCTATATAAAGTTGGGTTTTGGTGTACTTGGACAATAATCTAATCTACCTAACCTAATCAAGGCCGAACATGTGAAACTGGTTAGAGTGGTCCTAAAGAAACTCAACTCTGCCAAACTATATGCCAAACTCTCCAAGTGTGAATTCCACCGGGATAAGATTGACTATTTGGACTACTGCATTTTGCACAAGGGGGTGGAGATGGACCCAGAAAAGGTGCAGGCCATCCTGGAGTGGGCTCTTCCTCACACCAGAAAGCAACTACAGAGATTTCTGGGGTTTGCCAATTTTCTTTGCACAAATTTCGCTCTCCATTATCAACTTATTGAAAATGAAGGGAGAGAGCAAGCTGAAACCTAGCCAACCATTAAAACAGACTATGGAATGTCAAGCTGCATTCGAAAAGCTTAAAGAGACTGTTTGCAGCAGAACTGGTGATGAAACATCCAGACCCAGAAAAATCATTTGTAATTCAGGCTGATGCCAATGATATGGCGGTAGGTGCTGTACTGCTTCAAAAGAACCAAGCGGGTCAGTTACAGCCCTGCTCTTACACCTCCAAGAAGCTGACTGAGACCAAACAGTGGTGGGCCACTTGGAAGAAGAAAGCTTACATGGTGCGATGGGCTCTTTAGACTTGGAGGCATTTTTTGGAAGGGAGAAAAATTCCCTTCCGGGTCCAGACTGATCATAAGAATCTGGAAGCATTAAAAACTCTCAGAAAATTGTTTCTGAAACAAGCACGGTGGCCCCAGCATTTTCACTGGTTTAACTTCTCTAGCCACTATTTGCTGGGGGGGTAGAATTTTCTGGCAGACGCCTTGTCGAGAATAACTCAATACGAAAGTGTAAAGTCAGGGTTGGTTAAATCTTTGTTTTCCCTGCAACAATTAGTGGCCCCAGTCAATATTAGGGCACAGACTAAGGGCACCCGCTGCTGGACAATGCAGCACTGGCAGAATTCAAAAGAGCTCTGGAGAAGGATGAGTAGTTTTGGGACCATGGAAACCTTTGTACAGTGAAAAATGAGCTAGCTTGCGTTGGTGGAAAGTTGTATGCTCCAGTCGCCCAGAGACTGAAGATTATACAGTCCTGTCACAACTCAAAGTTGGTGGGATATTTTGGGTTCATAAAAACCCTTTATCTGTTAAAAAGACAATTTTGGCCGTTAAAGAAGGACATTGAAATTTATGTTGCCAGCTGCCCTACTACATGTGTGGCAGCCCAAAAGAGGCAAGGCAAAATGCCTGGGCTCCTACAGTCAGTCACAAATCCTTCAGCACCCTGGAGACAGATCTCTATGAATTTTATTGTGGAGCTGCCTGAAAGCACAGGAAACACTGTCATTTGGGTCATTGCAGATTTATTTCCAAAACAGGCCCATTTTATCCCATGTCAGAAGATCCTGACTGCAAAAACATTGGCCAAATTATTTGTGCAGCATATTTATCAGCTGCATGGAGCTGCAAAATGGATAATTTCAGACAGGGGTATCCAATTCACTTCCAGGTTCTAGAGAGCCTTTTTAGACATTGTAGGTTCTGATCAGGGGTTGTCATCTAGTCATCATCCTCAAACGAATGGTTGGACAGAATGAACGAACATTGTTCTAGAACAATATCTTCACTGTTTTATTAATTATCAACAAGACAATTTGACTGACCTACTACCATTCACTTAAGTGGCCTATAACAATGCAGTGCATTCCAGCACTGGCTTTACCCCCTTTCAATTAGCTAATGGACAAAGGGCCTTGGTGGAGCAGTGGGCTAATGCCTCCTTAAGTAACACCAGCTGCCTGCAATTAGTGCAGGTTCGCATCCCACCAGGCTCAAGGTTGACTCAGCCTTCCATCCTTCCGAGATAGGTAAAATGGGGACCCAGATTGTTGGGGGCAATAAGCTGACTTTGTAATAATGCCGCTTGGGTGTGTGTGTGTGTGAAAGCCCTAACAAGCAGGCATATACATAGAATGAAGGCTACTGCTAAGCTTGTAAGCCGCCCTGAGTCTTCGGAGAAGGGTGGGATATAAATGTAATAAAAAAAAATGTTCAACCCTATGCCGGAGCTACCTGCTAACAAACCTGCCATTCCTTCCCTTAAGGACTCTGTTTAGCAGTTACAAAACATTTGGCCTGTTGTCAGGAAGGCCCTTGACAACACTAGGGCAGCCTACAAAGCTCAGATAGATTAAAAAATAAATGGAATGAAAGCCTTTTCATATGGGAGACAAAGTTTACCTTTCCACTAGGTTTTTGCAATCATTACAATCCTCTAAAAAATTAAGGCCAAAATACATTGGTTCTTTTCCTATTAAATACATAATCAATCCAATTACAGTTGAACTAGAACTCTCCAAATGTCTATGACAAATCCACCCAGTTTTTCATTGCAGTCTATGGAAACCTGAAATTACATCTATGCTTCAGCCTGCGGCCATGCCTCCTCCACTTCCCATCATGGTGGGAGGATGAACAACATTTTAAAATTAAGGACATTTTAGACTCTCGTAAACATCATGGCTCTACTCAGTATCTTGTGGCTTGGAATACCTTCCTGCCTTGCAGAACAAATGGGTTTATAAGAAACACATAGAGGCCCCTAGGCCAGGGCTTTTCAACCTTTTCACAGATTGTACCACTTTTAGGATATGGCAATATTCGAGTACCACCAGTCACCTAGCAAGGTGACAAAAACTTGATCACCAAAAAAAGGGAAAAAAGTACAGGTAGTCCTCAACTTACAATAGTTCGTTTAGTGACTGTTCAAAGTTACAATGGCACTAAAATAAGTGACTTATTGGATGCTTGGCAACTAATTCATATTTATGATGGCCACAGTGTCCCAGGATCATTGATCTCCTTTTGCAACATTCTGACAAAGTCAATGGAGAAACCAGATTCACTACTCCTATTATATCCTCTCTTCTCTCCCCCTTTTATACCCTCTTCTCTCCCCTTTATATCCTCTTCTCCCCTCCCTTTATATCCTCTTCCCTTCTTTTATATCCCTCTTCCCTCTTTTATATCCTCTCTTCCCCCTTTTATATCCTCTCTTCTCTCCCCCTCCCCCTTTTCTCTTCCGTGCACTTCAGCTGATTGCTCTCAAGGATGCGCTTCTCCATCTCTCTTTCACCGTCCCCTTCTCTTTCCCCTGTTGTCTTTTTTTCTCTCCCTCTCCTGCTAAAACCATCTTCTTTTATAGCCTCTCCTCTCCCCCCCCCCATTCTCTTCTGGGTGAGCTGGAAGCACTAATCCTGGGGCTTCTGCCTCGCCTCCATAGTTTTTCAGAAGTGTGCACCAATCCTGGGCTTCTGCCCACCCGTCATAGCCCTGCAGAAGTGTGCATCAATTCTGGGGGAAGAGTCCTGACTGCACATTATGATATAACCTTTCATGCATAAAATCTTCAGACCAAATCTTCGGACGCAATGAGAGCAGAAAAGTAAACACGCTTTGCCGCTTCCATCACCACTAGGTAAGATAAGTTCTTAGCTGTGTTCAGTCAGATTCTGATCTGCTGGACCTCCAACAGCTCTCTAGGCATCTTTTCCAGCACTTCATCTCTCGGAGACCCTCGGTGAACCAGGGGGCACCTGGGATCTGCGCCGGGTGAGAAGCAGCAAAGGCACAACTCGATCCAAGGCCCCAGCAGCTGCCGTCTCCCAGGCTTCTACTAGGGCCTCAGCAGAGTCGTGGGCAAGGGAAGCAGGAAATGTCCCAAGCTCTGTCTGGACCCTGTCAGGGTCCATCAGGTGCCTGGGGTGGAACCACCTGGTCGGTTCCGCCTCCCAGTGGTGGGGGGTGGCGTACTGAAAGTCTAGCCGGAGAAGAAAATGATCGGACCATGACAGGGTTTAGATGGTTAAATCCCCCCTACCCAGATCATTAATCCAGAGATAAAAACCAGGTCAAGTGTGTGACCTCCATTATCGGTCAGGTCTTGAATTACTTGAGTCAGGTCCATGGCTGTCATGGAAGCCATGAACTCCCAAGCCAACTCAGACACCTCACCCACGGAAGGCAGATTGAAATCCCCCAGAACTATAAGCCTGGAGGACTCAATCGGGCAACCCGGGCAAGACGTCGAGGAGCTTGGGCAGGGCCGATGACATGCAGCTGGGAGACAGGTATATAATCAATAGGCCCAAATGAACTCCAGGACCCCACTTCAAAAGGAGAGACTCACGCCCACCTATCTGAGGGACAGTGGCCACGCGCGGACAAAGACTCTTCCTAATAATAACCACCACCTCCCCACCCCTGCCCTGGGCTCGCGGCTGGTGAAGCACCCGGAAGTCCGGTGGGCATAGTTCTGAGAGGGGGACCCCCCCCTCTTGGCCCAACCAGGTCTCCGTGATGCAGGCCAGGTCTGCGTTCTCCTTTCTTCCTTATCTTTCTTTACCTTTCTTAGAGTTATATACCGCCCTTCTCCTGTAGGACTCAGGGCAGTTCACATAGTTTTTAAAATAACAATACAACAATTACAAAAATTAAGAACTGTTAAAATGATTACACTTAGACCTTGAATAAATATAAAACCCCAATTAAAATCCAATTAAAACCCCAATTAATACTCTCAGTCCAGGCCAGAAAGCTCAAAGAGCCAAGTCTTCAGGTCCCGGCGGAATGAACGAACGTCAGGGGCAGTCCTGAGCTCTACGGGCAGCTGGTTCCAAAGGGCAGGTGCACCCACAGAGAAGGCCCTCCCCCTGGGTGTTATCCACCAGCAATCTTTTATCGGCGGTACCCTGAGAAGACCCTCCCTGTAGGAGCGTACAGGACGAAGGGAGCTTGATGCCGGCAGCAGGTATTCCCTCAGATATCTTGGACCCAAGCCATTTAGGGCTTTATAGGTCATCACCAGCACCTTGAATCTCATCCTCCTCAATAAGATCATGTATGAGGGGAGCCTTGTTCACCACGGACCTGGCGTTGAAATAAACCAACCTGAGCCCAGGGTCCTGCAATCCTATGCCCCCGGGGGAGCAAGAAGAGCCATGAGGGCGGAAACAGGCAACCACTTGAAGACAGCGGTGGCTCGTTCCCCAATTGTGATAAAGCCCACTGTTCCCACACTCTCTGCCCCTCCCAATCACCGTCAAAATAGGAAGACCCTCCTTACTCGGAGCTGAGTCCACCCCCAAACCCCTACCCCCCCCATCCAATGGTCTGGACTGCTGTCTGGGTCGAACTCCCCCAAGTTTGTTCCAGATCCCTTGGGCCTCCCCCCTCCTGGATCCCCTTAAAATTTTATATTAAAATCTTGATAAAAATCCCCTGACTCCTCTTTGAAGCATGCCATCTTTCAGGGTCCCACAACCCATCATCAAGAAAGATCTTATGCAAGACAGATGGACGTTCCTGCGAGAGGGGGGAATCTTGCAGCAAGTAAAGTTCTCCAAAAGTATACGCTGGCATACAGAGGGAAACAGTAGCATCGGACAATAGAGGATGCCAGCAGGTGGAAATGAAGAGTTCATAATGTGAAGAAATGCTACAATACATTTAGAAATACACAAAGTAAGCAAAAAAAATCCAATATTCTAACTTCCTTCCATTTCCAATTGCCTCTGAATACATATATAAAATATATGTACATATATAAAAATATAAAAACTGCACATTTTTATCCAGTGAAATACACTTTCATTTATTAAAATTTATTGTCTTTATTGTAAAATTTATTGACAATGGGATACATTGTCTTTTATCTATGTGATGATTTGGCACTTACTTCTCAGGGAACAAACTTCAAGGAGGTGGAAGACAAGCTTACTCTGGCTCTTAAGAATATATGGGAATACTATAACGAGAATGGACTAAAACCTAATCCATCAAAAACTAATGTCTGCACATCCCATCTTAAAAAGAAGCAGGCCAGATGCAGGGTCAAAATTATCTGGTATCGTGTGAATCTGGAACATTGTGAGACACCATGTTACCTTGGCATTACCCTGGACCAAATAATTAACCCTTGAAAGACATAGTTGCAATTTAAAGTAAAAGATCTCTACCCGTAATAATCTCCTCAAAATGCTGGCTGGAACTATAGTATTTGGGGTGCCCACCCCATTATTCTATGAATGGCCACTTGCACTGTGTTACTCAGCGGCAGAATATACCTGCTCCATTTGGGTCTGGTCTGTACACTCTACACAGGTGGATAGAGTGCTTAGTGATACATGTTGTATTGTCACTGGATGTCTGCACGCCACCCCACTTGGCAAACTGTATCTTGGCAGGAATAGCCTTGCCAAGCATTAGAAGGACTGTGGCACAAGACATGGAATATGGAAAGATGTTACATGATCTGGCACACCCAATATTTGGCCAAGTGTCCCCAACAAAAAGATTGAAATCAAGGAGCTTTTTAGACTGCACTGAGGAGATTGTTACCACACCTCAAATAGAAGAACTAAAAAGATGGAAAGTAAAACATCTTTATGATTAGATAGAATTACCTGAGAAGCTGCCTCGAGGTTCAAAGGAGAAGTGGATGGTTTGGAGATGTTTAAATAGACTGCACACTGGTTTGACTAGAATTAAAGACTACATGTTGAAATGGATGCTCCTTTTTGAGGATAAGGATGTTTACTGCGAATGTGGCATTATTCAAACAATTAACTATCTTTTGCAGTGCCCCCTGAGACTGACATGCACAGAATGACTTGCTGATCAAAAATACCTCCGCCATTATTATGGCCCAGCATTGGGCAAGAACTATATAAATTTATATTTTTACTAGTTTTTAATTTTAAAAAAATTAAATTAATAATTTCTCCTTTGTAGTTTCTGCATTTTTGACACAAGACAAGAACACCTAGGCTGCAGGTCCTCCTCTGTTTCTCAAGTTTATTATCACAGACCATTATAATTATGAAGTTTCCCTCCATTGTCTTTGCTGTTAATTCAGAAAATTGCTTTGTCAATTATATATTGCTAAGGTAGAATACCCCAAATTCTTGGGAAAGCTGTATTTCAGTGTTTTTTTTTTCATCTACAGCAAAATGGCAATAGCTTGCAATGGAAGCCTAATATACAAAATATAATGTGTAATGTCTGTTGTCCAACTTCCTGCAATTATGCTTATTTGTTTTTGTTTTTAGAATTATTTAAAATGATTTTGATAAATCCAACTCCTATATATATTCTTCTATCTTTCAATACATTTGCTATCTATTTTTCATGAGAATATTATTCAAATCAAATTGGAGGTTACAAATTTTAATATCAAAATAGATGTCAGGATTTTCCTTTAAGTAAATCCATTGTCTCTGATGCATGTGGCAGGGTAAGAGGTGGACAGAGTGCATATAAATAACTCCAATTAGTTAAGAGGAGCTGGAACATTTGGCACTTGCTGCTGGTGATTACTGTTAAAAGTCCAAGAGCAGGAAACCACATGAATCCAAATCCTCAGGAAGCAGTTGGAATATTTCTGAGAGATAAACCTGATGTTGTACTCCAATAACATAAATGCTACTTTTAGCCTTCCCTTTTTAAGAGAGAAAAAAAGCAAGAACTATTGCTTTATAATTTAAAATATTTTTAAACCTGGCTTTTACTGCATAGCTGTCAACAGCTGAAAACAAGAAAATTTCTTGTTCTCTTAGTGTCCCTGTTTCTTTCTGTAGGTAGACACGGTAAACACCAAATATTAACACATTAATTCATACAATGTTAACTGGTTTTTATATAAAAGCATAATAAATACTGTATGATAGATATGATAAATGTACATATCTAAAAACACAAGAATATTTTCAGATTTTTTTTTTTGGTAGACCAGGGTTATATGTTTCATAAAATAAACTATTCTAAAATAAATGATTGCTCAAGGAGCAACTGCAGCACAGGGCAGATGACTTTTTGTTTAACAAAACACTACACAGTATAACGTGTAATCGTCATTTCCTATTTTTAGGGGGTGGGAAATCCCCTCCATAGATTTCACCATGTATGGAAACCATGATCTACAACTCTGAACACACGCCAACCCACAGAATTGTCATGTTATTTAAAGCTTTACTTTAATATTAATTCTGAACATCAACAGAAAAAGGTTAAAAAGATCTCTTTTCAGGATTAGATTTTTTTTCCTAAATATTCTGTTCTCAATAGACAGGATATGATATTTTGTTTTATTGAGATAATTTCTTTCTTTTGTATAGAATTGTTTTAGAAAAACTCAAAGGAATGACTCCATTAGCTAATAGAGTTGTCCTCCCTTATAAGTAGCAAGCTATGCTCAGTGGCTGTGATCTTCTGGTAGTCTATCTGGTTGGTAGGTAAAAACTATTATATAGGCCTTATAACTATGGACTAGTACAGGGGTCAGCAACCTGAAACAGTGAAAGAGCCACTCGGAACCGGTTCCCTCACAAAAGGAAAAACTAGGAGCTGCAAAAAATGTGTGCGCATGCACGTACATGCGCACATGTGCAGAACAGGGTTTGACTGAAGAGTGGAGCCAAGGCGAGATATGCACCTACCCTGCATATTTGAATTGATTGGTTGAAATTTTTTAGTCCCACTTTTTTTTTTTTTGGACTGCACATGGCAGAGGACTGGGAGCCGCAGGAGATGGCTGAAAGAGCCGCATGCAGCTCTGGAGCCGCGGGTTGCAGACCTGTGGACTAGTATAAACATTAAATGCATTCTCCATTAGGATGCAAATCACACAGAACAGTTTTCTTGCTTTTTCAGGAAGAAATGAAATTGAAACACGGATATGGGCTACCTAGTCAATTTCTGTATTTTGTATTTCTGCATTTACCATTTTAGCCAAGATGATAAGAGTAGGTTTTAATTCTAAGTATTCTTGAATTTTTAAACCTTTTGCCATCTGGATGCTGCATTACCATAGCACTAAAAGAGAATTGTTGACTGATTGACAATCTATATCATACCAAGGGCTCATTTTACCATTTTCAGTGCAGTCAGTCATATTATATCAAGCAAAAGTGGTTAGTATAATAAAATGTGGATTCAAAAGATCCTCTATGTTTTATTATGCAGTTTGATATTTTTATTTAGTATGTGTGTTAGAGCTGTTATTCTATATGACAACAATTTAATTAACATAATAAAATTAAACTCTAATTAATTTTTTTAAATCCATAGAATCCACATTAAACAGGTACAAATTCAGCCATCCACTACAGATCAGTAGTGAAAGCAAAGAGAAGAAAGAACAGTTATCACTGAAATTTCTTGAAATCCATGACCTGCTTGAAACTGTTTCTCAGAAATTTATCTATGCTGATGATATCAATTTCACAGCCCTAAGAACTAACTTCAGTGATGCAGAGGACATCCTCTCTCAAGATCTCTAGAAGCTGGATGACTATTTCAAAAAATGATGCCTCCAACCAAGCCTAACAAAAAAGAGAAGTAGCTACATTCCACCTCAGCAATAGGTATACAAATTACCAGCCTTCAGTGAAGTTCCAGAACTGTATTTTACAATGTAATAACTCTCTGAAATACCTGGAGATAACACTGGACAGATCACTAATCTTCCGGCAACACCTGGAAAAAACAACTGCAAAATTGAAAAGCTGCAACAATTTATTTGAATAGACTCACTGAAACATCTTGGGACACTGATGCTAACACCCTATGAACAGTGGCCTGACTTTGATTTATTCCAGAGCTGAATATTATGCCAGTGTATGGCTGAACAGCGCCCACATCCAAATAGTTGATGTTCAACTTTGCCAGACAATGTGTATCATCTCTGGCATATTGCATCCCACTCTTAGGCACTGGTTACAAGTACTTAGAAATATCATACTGTCTCACATTAGAAAACAACAAGCTCTCATTCAGCTATGGTCAAGGCTGCTGAACAAAAAGGCCCTCCATGATCACCAGGACAATGCATAGCCTATCACAAGATTGAAATCCCATAGGCCAGCATGGAAAACAGCTATTCAACTTCTACCCAGCTGAGCCCCGAGAATGCCTGAAGAGAGGAATGGTCCACGGTACCTTCTTGTGGCCTGACCTTCTTGGTGATCCCTCTACCAAACCACCTTGTTTTCATCTGCTTCACTGTCTGGTCGAAATTGAACAAAATTAGTTTTGATACTGGAAGAAGTGCCTCTGCTGTGTATCAATGGGGATGGAAAGATTCCCCATGTTGTGATTGTGGTGCTAATATGCAAACTATTAAACATATTGTGCAAGACTGCCCATGATGTGTGTTCTCTGATTCACTATAAGATGTGCATGAAGCAATACCAGAGGCAATCACTTGGATAGCTGAATTGAACATCCAGTTATGAGGCCACTGCCATACCCCCCCCTATAAATTTTATTTATAATTATAATTATGTGTATATATGTTAGATATAGATAGATAGATATCTATCATGTTCTCATCATACACTAAATAAATAAATAATAAACTGAAATCATTGATTTTATTTCTAATTCCTTCAACACATCTTCAGGCCATGTGCTTATGTTTATTATTTTATGTTTATATTTGGAAACAAGAAGGAAAGAAAAATGAGATCTCATCAGTGGTGGGATTCAAATATGTGAACAACCGGTTCTCTGTATGGATGCCACTTCTGGAAGTCCATTCTGGGCCTGGACAACAAAAAATTAGCTACTGGTTCTGCTGAACTGGTGCAAACTGGCTGAATCCCACCACTGGATCTCATGCTTACTTGGAAAAAGTATAAATTACAGCACCATTGTCTCAGAAATGCTGCCTCGAAGATCAATATTATTGTGGATATTATAGAAAAATAGTGATGTTAGTTTATGGTAGCCAAAACTCAATATGGGTCTGGTAGCACCTTATCAAACTAATACATTTTTAAAAAGGAATAAGCTTCTGTGTCACCATTCTGTCACCTTTCTCAGTATCTCAGCAATATTTGATTTACTAGGCACAATCTATTTAACTCCACATTATGCAACATGTTTGTGGTAATAAATTCACAATTAATCAGTATTACTAAGAATATTTGCGTAGAATTTTACCTAAGCTGAGGTGAT
This sequence comes from Daboia siamensis, assembly GCA_024449315.1. Lineage (NCBI taxonomy): Eukaryota > Metazoa > Chordata > Lepidosauria > Squamata > Viperidae > Daboia > Daboia siamensis. Next base: position 875,004 of record JAKJMR010000450.1, on the reverse strand, counting down.
ATCTCAAATTAAGATAAACAAAAAAACATTTTTGTAAGCAAATAGATAATTTGACAATACCAAAATAATAAGACCCCTAGAAGAATATATTGTGATGACTACAATATTGTTGTAAAAGCAAATGAGATGTTTTCTTTTATCTGAAGGCCACTTTATACAATGACAGATAATAAAGAAAAATAAGTATTGGTCTCAGAACATCCACAAGGACAGACAATTATATCAAAATTGTCAGCATGATCAGGCAATTGAAGCCTCATTCCTTGTTCATGCACATAAAAGGGGCACAACCCTGCCTGCCCAGTCCTGCCTGCCATTTTGACATTCTGACCAGATGCCCTCTGTCATGATAGATAATGTATTTAATTGGGGAAATAAGATACTGGAAATTCTGGAAATTTGGAAAGAATTAATTTGGAAAGTTGGAAAGTTAATAGAGTAAAAGTAAATGGCATCCTTATAAATTCTGGATACAAAATTATTTTATTTATTATGGTGACACAGCCAGAAAATTCTGTTATGGAATTGATGGAGTTAATAATGCAATATGGGAAAGTTTCTGGATTTAAGGTTAATATACAAAAAACTAAAATGTTGTCTAAAAATATGACAGTATTACAAAAGGAAGTTTTAGAAAGGTTAACTGGATTTGAAATTGTTCAAAGGGTTAAATATTTGGGGGTATACTTGACACCCTCAAGGGACGTGCCGCGTAGCAGAGTGAGCGCCTGTTACTCGTCCCAGCTTCTGCCCACCTAGCAGTTCGAAAGCACGTAAAAATGCAAGTAGAAAAATAGGGACCACTACGGTGGGAAGGTAACAGCGTTCCGTGCGCCTTTGGCGTCTAGTCATGCCGGCCACATGACCACGGACAAGTCCTCGGACAAGCGCTGGCTCTTCGGCTTTGAAACGGAGATGAGCACCGGCCCCTAGAGTCGGAAACGACTAGCACGCATGTGCGGGGGAACCTTTACCTTTACCTTTACCCTTTGACACCCTCAAACGTAAAGTTATACAAAAATAACTATGAAAATTTATGGACCAAAGTTCAAAAAGAATTGGATAGTTGGAAAAAATTACAATTGTCATTACTGGGAAGAATTGCAGCAGTGAAAATGAATGTTTTGCCAAAATTTCTATTTTTGTTTCAAATGATACCTATTCTTAAAAAGGATTCAAAATTGGAGGAATGGCAGAAGGGTATTAATAAATTTGTTTGGGCAGGGAAAAGGCCACGGGTTAAATTCAAAATTATGCAGGATACGCGTGAAAGAGGTGGTCTAAAAATGCCCAATCTTAAATTATATTATGAAGCTGCTGCATTATCAGCGATAAGTGATTGGATTAACTTAACACAAGGGAGATTATTAAATCTTGAAGGTCATGATTTGCTATTTGGTTGGCATGCATATTTATTGTATGACAAGAAGGTAGATAATGTGTTTAAGATGCATATTTTAAGACATGCTTTGTTGCGAGTTTGGAAAAAGCATAGACATAAGTTAAACTACAAGATACCTTTATGGGCAATACCGAAACACGCAATAGAGAACATAAATGTTAGATTCAAACATGATGTGACTACATATAAGGAAATCTTGAGTTTGGAGAGGAATGTATGGTGTTTGAAGCCATATAATTTTTTACGAGGGAAAAAGATTGTTCAAACCTGGTTTCAGTATGGGCAACTACAAGCCAGGTGGAAAGAAGATCAGAAAATTGGTTTTTTAATGAATGATGAAAATTTGGTAAAGCAAATTAGAAATCAGGGCCCAGCACATATCAAACGGATATATCTTGCATTGATAGAAATTGATTCAGAAACAGAAATTGTTAAAGACTGTATGATAAAATGGGCGCAGAATATTCAGAAAGTTATTACAATGGATACTTGGGAAAAGATTTGGGTGAGAAATGTAAAATTTACACAAGCTCAAAATTTAAGAGAGAACTTTTATAAAATGTTTTATAGGTGGCATTTAGATCCTAAAAAGTTAGCAAGTATGTATCTGAATTATCAGCCTCAATGTTGGAGATGTGGTGGCGAAGATGCAACGTATTTTCACATATGGTGGACTTGTAAAAAGGTTAAAGCATTTTGGATTAAAATCTGGTGGAATATGCAGAAGATATTCAAGAAAAGGATAAAGTTTTGTCCGCAATTGTTTTTATTGGGTATTATTACTGATACTACGGTTGTGGACATTAAACTGATGCTGAACTTGATTACGGCAGCGAGACTTTTAATAGGGCAATACTGGAAGAAGGAAGAACTGCCGACTATAGAAGAGTGGACTTTAAAGGTTTCCAACCTGGCGGAAATGGCGAAGATTTCAGCGTATCTGAAAGACCATTCGCAACAACGATACATTGTGGAGTGGAAAAAATGGATTGATTACATTCAGAATAAATATGGGACTAAAAAGTTTCATTTAGCATTTGAATAAGTATTGATGGGATATCTATATTGCTTGTAGTCATTTTATAAGAGCTAAAGTGCGGTAGACCTAATAGTTTATTGTTATTAGCATATGGTAGTTTATGATTGTTTTTTTACTTTTATACCTTGTATTCAGCTCTGGGAAGTTGGGGAGGGGGGAGGGGGGAAGGGGAGGGTGAGAGGGTGGGATTGGGTTGGGAAGGGAGGGAGGGGGTGGGGATGTTCTGTTAAAGATAAAATGTACTGAAAAACTTTTCAATAAAAAAAAAACAAAATTATTTTAAAACAACAAGCAGAAATATTACTTTAATTGTAAAGTATCATCCGATTTTACTCTATGCAGAGACTGACCTTTCCATTAACAGCAAGTATTTTGTTTTGTGAATACTGTAAATCACTTACATTCTTATGAAATTGTGAGTCATAAGAGATTTTGTCCCCAATGAAATTTAAAATTAAATGAAACCACTGCAGGCAGCATTTGGATGCAAGAGTCATTCTTATGCAAATTAATTAGCTGGGTAGAGATGCAGTAGTGAAATAGATAACTAATAATATGAGGTTACATTCCAATAAGCTGACAAATTTATGGTAGGATGATTCCTAGGTATGAGAAGTAGTAAGTCTGTCAATGTTATATTTCTCAGAAAGAATGGATATATTGTTTATAATTGCAACAAGCTTCATTGTCATTAAAAGTTCTATTAACCTTTTGGCCAGAGTACCTATTATCACCTTTCTTTCCTAGCTAAGATAGCCTAGCTACTAGTATTCATTTAATGTATTTTAACATATTAACAATATAGATTAACATATGTACCGCAACATACTGCACATGAGATTATATCTGTGCTTCGTTTGGAAGTTATACACTTATGATTGTGTATCATCTGACCCATCCACTGCGATAATCAAGTTCGCAGATGATACAACTGTGGTGGGTCTTATTACAGGTGGGAATGAGACAGCATATAGGGCGGAGGTACAAAAACTATCCATATGGTGTAGTAACAACAACTTGCACCTAAACATCGGCAAGACGAAAGAGATGGTGTTAGACTTCCGGAGAAAAAAGGAGGAACCTGCCCCACTTTACATCGGAGAGAACTATGTAGAGAGAGTTTCCTTCTTTAAATTTCTGGGAGTCTACCTCTGTGAAGATCTGACCTGGAAAGTTAACACAACTCAGGTGGCTGGAAAGGCCCAACAGAGGCTTCACTTTCTTAGGGTCTTGCGGAAGAACAGGGTAGAACAACAGCTAATAACCCTCTTTTACCGGTCTACTATAGAGAGCGTCCTCTCATATGGTATTGTGCTTTGGTATGCTGGTCTGACAGCCGCGGATAGGAAAGTATTACAGAGGGTAGTGAGCACAGCACAAGACATTATGGGCTGTTCCCTGACACCACTGGATGACATCGCCAAGGCTCGTTGCCTTGGAAGAGTGAGGAAGATTCTCAGGGATGACTCATACTCTGGACGGTATCTCTTTATTCTCCTACCATCCGGTAGGAGATATAGGAATATAGCCAGCCATACCAACAGGCTGAAAAATAGCTTTTATCCGTGGGCTGTTAGGCTTTTAAATGGGACATAATCTTATGCAGAATTGACTTGGGAGGCTGGTGTGTGGTATAGTTGGTTCACATAGTGTGGTGGGATGGAGGGTTTGTTATCACTGTGTGTTGGGGGGAGAGAGCACGGGGGGAGGCTCAGCTAATCTCAATGTACACATGTTGTACTTTGACAATAAAAAGTTTATTTTTTTTATTTTATTATTATACCTTGTCTTCTCTCTGGAATATCCTACCATATTATCCCCTTTGGGTCCTTCCCTATATGGATGAATTATTTTGTTTTGTTCTCTACCCTACATAGTTATTTTAATAAACATATTTATGCAATATTAATTTACAGTCTTTTGTTACTTATTTTAACACTTTTTATTATAAACTGCTTTAAGATATGACTACTTTGGACAAAATTATGTTATATGCATTTTTATGACCTTGTAATTCCTTAATTTGGAGTAGAGTCAGGGCAACTAGATGAAGCTGAGCGTTTACTGGCCAGACGACCTTCCTGACACCATGAGAGAAACATCTGCTACTACCTAGGATTGAACTTTCAACCTTCTGAATGGGATGCAAATGTTTTCACCATACTGCTCTTATAATAGATACAAAAGAAAATCATTTTTTTAAAAAAATCATTTTTGTGCACTTATGTAAGATACATAGGTGGACAAAAATATGATTTTTGCCTTTTATAGTCCATAAGAAAATTGAATCCTTTAAGATCTAGTTTGAAAATAAATCAGATCAGGTTTGACTCACTGGGAAAGTTCAGACAAAAGAACGTAGGTAATCTAAAACAGGATACAAAAGAGTGGTTAGTCCTGCTATACAGGTTTGCTAAGCATCTGTGTGTGTATTTTTAGGTGTATTGTTTTGTTTCTGTCTTAGAAATGATGAATCTCCTGTTTCAGTTTAAACAATATTGTTCTGGTTCACTCTGTGTAAATGAAAGAACTCAGTTGCAACACTCTGAAATTTCATGTGGCTTACAATCATATATTCATCTCTTAAAAGCTAAGCCCCATAAACTCAATTACTTTTAGCAGATAATATATATTGCACTGTCAAATATTTTGTTTATGAAATCTTACTCATTTGGCAAAGATCCCATGGAAGGACTAAAAGAACTGCATGTTAAAATAGCTAAATAAATGTCTCTTTTTACATCTTTAGTTAATTAAATTTGTATAATTCAGTTTAATGTTATGCCTGCCATAACACAGATTTAATTAAGAAAATGGAAATTTGTCATAGGCAGAGGTTAAAGTTGGGCATACTACTTTAACTACCTACTTCAGGCATGTCAAACGGCCGACCTGCGGGCCGGATGCATCACGACAAAACCGCACCCTCCCCATTGCCGGCAATGGGGAAAAAGTCACGATACGTCATGTGATGTCACATGACGTCATGAGTTTGACATGCCTGACCCACAATGAACATATTTGGAAGATCCAGAGAAGAAATCAAACATAAACAGAGAAGCTAAAGTATGTGTGAAGAATATCTCATATTCTATCACTAGCACGTCTCATGACTGAGATCCCAGGAAATAACTGGCAGTTAACGTAAAAGGGTTTCCTAAATGAACTGATTCATGAAGATGGGCCTCCTTCTTTAAGTGAAGGTCTAGGAGCACGTAAGTGTTCTACCCTCTCTTGAATGCATAGAAGAACAACTACTTGATAAACTAAAATATCAAAACAAAAATGAATTAATATGGTTTTTCTCCTATCACTAAATGTTACTGCTCTTTTGCATCTTCCTGAAGACAAATGGAGAAAGCTGAAAACCTTCTGAATTGTTCTTTCTCCCTTTTCCTATTATATTTAATTAAAGGAAAGTAAATCTAATTAAAAGTCTATTTGAAAAAAGTTATCTTACTCAAATAGTTTTTTGTCTCTTTTTCATCTGTCTGTGCATACTTATGTACATTCACAGAGCATGTATTTTTGGGTTAGTTAGAGATGTTTTGTTTTTGGCAATAATATCAAAATAAATTCCCAGAGTGTTCTGGAATGTTTTTTTTCAGCTTTCCAGTTTAGTTTCTTACTGGTCTTTAATCCAAGTGTAATCAGATCCAATTTGTGGTTATCTTTCACGGACAGACAAATGTGCCAGAGTACAAAGGAACATCCAGCTGCCTTTGTGGGATGCTGGTCATAGAGTTAAGGCATGTAAAACCAACTACTGTCCCCAGAAAATAGTGGACTGTCCTTTGGTCAATTTCTTCAAGCTGAAGCTAGCCAGTTTGTTAATTGAGATTCCTTCAGCAAATAAATTAGATTCTAATCTCAATAGCCATTTCCAACTCTATGATTTTACATTTTCTATACATGATTGACAACACTTAACCCAGTTATGAAGGGATATTCAGACATCCTGGATAAGATCGTATCTTATTTATATGTACAGAAAGTGTAATGCAGCCTCCCAAGTGAAACTATTTGTTTGAATGAGGAACTGTGCCAAATGACAAAATGATAAGCATATATATAGTTATTTCATAAAACAGAATGTGCATATTCCTGCCCATTAACAAGTGGTATTCAATTATGGCAAAGAGAAAGAAAAAAGATGTAACTTATTAAGTGAAGTTTCATCTAGGGCAGTCTTTCTTAATCTATTTACCATAGTAGAACCCTTGGAATTATTTTCAGGCACTAGCAATTGAATTGCAGCATGTCAAAATTTCTACAGTTGCAAGCATTAACACCATGTAGTGCATGAATTTCTAAATGTATTTTTAATTACAATATCTAAGGTTCCATAGAAGCCCAGTTGGCCTAGAATTTAGAAAATCCCATTTTTCTAAGAGTCTTCGGAAAGAACCTTAAAACTTGTTACTTAAAACCTATAGCCAGCTGCCACATTTGCAACCAACATGTTAAAAGAATGTCTTTTTCTATTCTTTTTCCATATATTTTTGGGATTGTGTTGGCTTTGTGATTTGAGCTAGTTTACATACATTGATTTTAATATAGCAATCAAGCTAAGCTATAATTTCTGAAAATTAATATTTAACAAAAGCATGGCTATAAATTTGCATGTATGACAAACAGCATATAAATCTAACACAATACTACTATAAAACCAGAGAAAAATATATCTAATCACTTGTCCCACATGTCCATTTAAGATTTTCAAACACAAAATTTATTAAAGCCCATTTAAGATTTCCCAGTGACAAAATAATATGTGATGAACATGTATTAATTTTTGCAGATCCAGAGTAACAAATTCCTCAAAAAATAATCATCTCAGGAACAATATTAGGAATCATTGGAATTAGGAATAAAAATTTTCCTACTCAAGTTACATGCATAATGGAATAATGCTTATATTAGATCTAAAAATATATAGATAAAGGTTCCCCCACACATGCGTGCTAGTCGTTTCCAACTCTAGGGGCCGGTGCTCATCTCCGTTTCAAAGCCGAAGAGCCAGCGCTTGTCCGAGGACGTCTCCGTGGTCATGTGGCCAGCATGACTAGATGCCAAAGGCGTACGGAATGTTGTTACCTTCCCACCGTAGTGGTCTCTATTTTTCTACTTGCATTTTTATGTGCTTTCAAACTGCTAGGTTGGCAGAAGCTAGTATGAGTAACAAGTGCTCACTCTGTTACACGGCACTTGGAATTCGACACGCCAAACTGCCGACCTTCTGATCGACAAGCTCAGCGTCCTTACCCACTGAGCCACCGCATCCCTTAATAATATATATAACCTTCAAATAGAATGGTTTTCCATTTTACAGAATTCTTCTTAGGATGATAGAATGGATGGCTTTCTGTTGCTGGCCTGTTTGCATCTACACACAAATAACACCAACAATAGAGTTGGAAGTGACTTTGGAAGTCTTCTAGTCCAACCTGCTGCTCAGGCAGGAAACCTTACACCATTTCAGACAAATGGTTGTCCAGTCTCTTCTTAAAAACTTCCAGTGTTGGAGCATTCACTGGTTCTGGAGGCAGGTTGTTCCACTGGTTAATTGTTCTAACTGTCAGGAAGTTTCTCCTTAGTTCTTGGTTGCTTCTCTCCTTGATTAGTTTCCATCCATTGCTTCTTGTCCTGCCTTCAGGTGCTTTGGAGAATAGCTTGACTCCCTCTTCTTTGTGGCAGCCCCTGAGATATTGGAAGACTGCTATCATGTCACTCCTCGCCCTTCTTTTCATTAAACTTGACATACCCAATTCCAGCAACTGTTTCTTATATGTTTTAGCCTCCAGTCCCCTAATCATCTTTGTTGCTCTTCTCTGAACTCTCTCTAAAGTCTCAATATCTTTTTTACAATGTGGTGACCAAAACTGGATGCAGTATTCCAAGTGTGGCTTTACCAAGGCATTATAAAGTGATATTAACACTTCATGTGATCTTGATTCTATCCCTCTGTTAATGCAGCCTAGAACTGTGTTGGCTTATTTTTTTTGGCAGTTGCAGCACACTGCTGACTCATATTTAAGTGATTGTCCACTAGTACTGTGAGATCCCTCTCACAGTTACCACTGTTGAGTGAGGTACCCACCTATACTGTACCTACGCATTTGGTTTTTCTTGTCTAAATGTAGAACTTTACTTCTTTCACCACTGCATTTCATTTTGTTAGATAGCACCCAATGTTCAATTCTGTCAAGATCCTTCTTTATCTTAAGCCTATCTTCTGGAGTGTCAACTATTCCTGCCAGCTTGGTGTCCTCTGCAAATTTGATGAGTTTCCCATCTATCACCTCATCTATCCCCTCAAATACACAAGTTTTTGTATTTAGCATCTATAAAGGCATATAGCAAACCTGTAAGCTTGTATTCTAATAGTTGATCCTAATAAAATTATGAACATAACTACTGCAGTCTGTTGATGTGATTAAAGCACCAGTCTAGAAGCTGGGAGAGCATGTGTTCTAGTTCTATCATAGGCACAAAGCCAGCTAAATGATCTTGAGCCAGTCTCTTTCTCTCATTTCTAGGAGGCAATGGCCAACCACTTTTGAAATCTTGGTAAGAAACTGCAGGGGCTTATCCAGTTGCCAGGAGTCAAGACTGATTCAAAAGCACCAAAAAGCATGTTCTGTGTCTTTTATATATTGTTTATATATTGTTTTTTTTTGCATATTTACTTAAGAGGTTACATCAAGGAAGCAAAACAGCACATAATTCCAGTTAAGGGAGAACCAGAAAAAGATACTTGAAAAAGGTGTTTCATCCTGCTTGAAAAATTCATTGGAGCTGGACCTACTCTTTCCTGAAAAATAGCTGCTGTAACTAGAAATGCTAAAAACGTTATTCACCCTCTCCCCATGGAGATTCTCAACCCCAAAAGTTTTGGCTGCCTGTTTTGTTTTTCCCATCAACTCTGCGGTCAGAGTCAGCCATGAAAAACGGTCACCTCTTCCCATGAGCAAGCTGCTCTCACCTCCTCTTTCTCCCCTTGGGGAAATAAGAGTCTTCCACCAGCATTTCTCTCCCTCCTGCACCCTTCAGAGCGTGAGAACCAGGCAAAGTAATGGCCTGGAGAGAGTCCCACTAAGCAGAAGCAGACTCGCGTCTCAGCTCCACCAGGCATCAGACAAGGAGGAGGAATAGCCTACGGAAAACTTTCACTCCACTTCCTGATAAGAAACAAGGAAGCAGAGCCAGTTCCAGTGGGGAAATGACAGTGTTTTTCTGTGGACGTATTTGGCCCTGAGGTTTTTCAGGTAAAGCTGAAGCCCACATGGCTTCTACTTACTTGATGTCTTCCCAGACTTCAGGGCCGTAATTCCGAATCACCAGCAGCTCCAGGGCGTGATTGACAAAACCATACTGTGAAAGATAAAAGCCGGGAAAAGTCTTTCGTGACTAGAAGGCTTTGGAACACGTAAGAGTAGCGAAGGGCAAGAGGGAGAAGATGGGTGGAAACCGGAGAAAACCCCAAGTTAGGTTCAAAAGAAGCAAGAGACTAGGTAGGAAAGCTGGCAACTGTCCCTCCCCCAACTCCAAGTATTTAATGCTTATTCAAGACAAAATTGAATGACCCACTGAAGGCGGCGCTATTAAAATTTGCACAGAAGGGGAGGGGGGAAGGGAAATGCGAGAGACAATCCGGACTGGGACGGATAGGAAGGAGCAGGGTGGGCCGCTGCATCGCTCCGCTTGCACCCCTTTTCTCCTTCGGAGCTCTTCTCTTCCTACCTTCCCCCCATCTCCCACCTCAGCACCGCGCATCTTTTCCTTCCCCACCTCTAGTGCCAAAGACGAAGCAGCACCCTCCGACGGGCCCTTGGAAGCGGCGCATTCACACTCACCATTGCGCCTGCGGTCTACCCTTCCCCGGCTTCGCAGGGATACCGTTCCAGCAGCGGCTTAGCGAAGCAAAGGCTGAAGAAGAGCAGGCAAGCAGCAGTTCGGCGCGACAGCCGCCCACGCGGGCACCCTCTGATTGTCACCGGACCGTAGCCAATCGCAAGATCAGCCAAGAGGGTGACTTCCAATCAGAAGCAGAGGAAGAATTTGGGTACTCTTCTGGCCCCGGGCGGTGGATGAGAGAGGCCGGGGGAGGAAAATTGATTAGAGGACAGGAGAATGCAGGCCGATGTATATAAAGCTCGCAAAGGCGTAAATCCTTCGACTATATGGGAGGGAGAAGAAGATGCGAAAGCTCGCATTATAAGTGTTCACGTGTGATGCCCCTAATGCGGTGACAAGCAGGATCTTCTCTCTTGCGCACATTCATACCGCTTTCTCCGGTAATATTAGATAATGCCCGGTCGCCTTAGTTACCTGTTTGCTTTTTTTCTGATTAATATAGAGATGTACCTTTCTAGAAACTGATTTTTTTTCGGTCTTGTAGGGAAACTATCTCTGCCATATTTCATTGCCTTAGCTTATTTGAATGAATAGAGTCAATTCTATCCATGATTTCATCTCCAGGAAGTACAGTATACACATTCTTGTAATGGAAATCTGTTACATTTTTTATTTATTTATTAAATTTGGTGGCCTCCCATCTCCCCACAAGGACACTCTGTGTAGCTTCCAAGGTTAAAATGAAGCCATAAATATATGAATAAATAGATAAAATCACATTAAAATTAAAAATGCAAGTTATAACTAAAGATGGGGAAGAAGGGAGGAGAATGAGGGAGAGGGGAAAACTGCTAAACCGCCAGTGTGAAATTTCCCGATTGGAGCCCCAAGCCAACTGGCAGAGCCAAATCTTCAAGCTTTTGCGAAAGTCTAGTTCTCCAGTCCAGGTCTCCAACAAGCTCAGGGTTGCTGCTTCTTGATCCTTAGGTATTCTGCCCCCTCAAGAACTGGACATTACAGATTGTCCCTTTACAGTCTGTTTCAGTTCATTTCAGCTGCCAATTGACAACAAAGATGTGGATTCTGTTGTAGTTTAGACCTTATTAATAATTGCATAGGGAAGAGCCAATCTGACAGCACTCAACTGAAATTATAATTACAACTGAGTGACCAAGATTAATAATACTAGCATAGACTGTTCCCAAAGGAAAAGGGAAAAAGCTGTGATTATTTACCAAATTGATTCATCATTAAAGTGAACAATAAAAACTGGGGCTAAAAACCATAAGAGTTTCCAAAATTATATCTGTATATAGATGGGAAGCATTAAAACAAGGATAAGGGATATGAGCCACTTCGTTACTGAATTGCAACTTTTTCAACCATCATGGATTATGGTGAGGAATATTGGTAACTATAACAGAACAATATTTTGAAGCCCACAGTTTCCCCACCCACTGGAATGCCAAATGTTTCAAATATATTTCTTAAGGTCTCATTTAAAATGTTTGCTTCCGCCCTCCCCAGGTCTTTTGAGATCCATTTTAAAATTGCAGTAATGTACTGTACTATACTGTCTTGCAAAAGGCGTTAGAAATTTTTCATATTGAAAAATTGTATGAAATAAATTGGCAGAAATAAATTAATTGAGAAATGATATTGGTGTCTTCTATTTTTTGGAAATAACTGATAAAGATATGGAGTACAATGATTCAAAGCAATAATGTGAATTCAGAGGTATGTTAATATTGGATTTTTAATTGTACTGTGATTATTAACATCTATGAAGTAGAAAAGGAGAAACTGTAAAGTATTAGATATGCTTTAGTGATGATGCAAAATTAGCCCTTATCAGAATTATCCAAGTTTCTCATTATCTAAATTTATTACATTTTATTGCAAATTATGGTTCAATTCAAATCACTCCCAATTTTCAGGTTATTGGTAAGTAAAATGAAATATGAATCCAAATTCTCACTGTACCTAGGTTGCAATTGACTAGAAATAAACAATTTGATTAAAAATCCACAAAACAGCCAAACTACACATCTAGTATAAAAAAATGACATCTAATCAAAGAAAAATTTATTATGATCAGTTTGTTCTTGGAATATAAGATAATCAAATGATTTTGCCAGGCTGATTCACAATTTACAGACTACTACATTCATTTTCTATATATATAATCTACACTTTTCTGCTTCATCTGAACTTTTTTCTCATCACTGAATTTATAAAATATGATATGTGAACTTATGAATATTTCAAGGATTTTGATGTGTTTCTCACAGGCCTATATTTATAAAAACAAGGAGAAAGTAGAACTACCCAACTCATTTTTGCATCCGTATTTACACAAAGGGGGGAAAAAAGCCAACCTATCAAAAACAGTACCGTAAAAAACAGATTAGAAACAGATAGGCAAGAAAATGGTAAGTGAGCACCTGTCCACCCTAGATAAGTTCAAATCACCAGGACCAGATGTACTACACACCAAGGTTCTCAAGGAACTGGCAGATGTGATCTCACAACGACTGAACTATATCTTTCAAAGATCCTGGAGCACTGGGGAACTACCAGAGGACTGGAAGAGAGCTGATATAGTTCCCATCTTCAACAAAAGGAAAAAAAATGGATCCAGGAAACTACAGACCTATCAGCCTGACCTCAATACCTGGGAAGATCTTGGAAAAGATGATCAAGCAACGAATCAGCAAACACCTAGAGGCAAACAAAGTCATTACCAAAAGTCAACATGGATTTGTCAAAAACAGATCATGATAGACAACTCTTATTGCATTCTTTGACCAGGTGACAAAATTAGTGGATCAGAGAAATGTTGTGGATATAATTTACTTGGACTTCAGTAAGGCAATTGATAAAGTAGACCACAACCTACTACTTGTGTGTTAGATAGTATCACCACCAGATGTATTTGTAGCTGGCTGACCAGTCATACTCAGGGTGTGGTCCTCAATGGAACTGCATCTACATGAAGGGAAGTGTGTACTGGGGTGCCCCAGGGCTCCGTTCTGGGCCCAGTGCTCTTCAACATCTTCATCAATGATTTGGATGAGGGGATGGGGAACTCATTAAATTTGCAGACAACACCAAAACAGCAGAAATAGCCAACACTCCACAAGATAGGCTTAAGTTAAAGAAGGATCTTGACAGACTTGAACATTGGGCACTGTCTAACAAAATAAATTTCAATGATGAAAAAAATAAGGTTCTACATTTAGGCAAGAAAATCCAAATGCACAGGTATACTATAGGTGGTATCTTGCTCAATAGTAGCAACTATGAGAGGGATATTGGGAGTCCTAGTGGACGGTCACTTAAATATGAGCCAGCAGTGTGCTTCAGCTGCCAAAAAAGCCAACACAGGCTGCATTAACAGAGGGATAGAATCAAAATCACATGAAGTGTTAATACCACTTTACAATGCCTTGGTAAGCCCACATTTGGAATACTGCATCCAGTTTACGATGTAAAAAAGATACTGGGACTCAGTATAGAGAACAGCAACAAAGCTGATTAGGGGACTGGAGGCTAAAACATATAAGGAACGGTTGTTGGAATTGGGTTTATCTAGTTCAGGGGTGTCAAACTGCTGGCTTGCGGGCTGGATGCATCATAGCGAAACCGCGCTCACCCCATTGCCGGCAATGGCAAAAAAGTCACAATATATCGTGACACGTCACGTGATGTTGCGAGTTTGACATCCCTGGTCTACTTTAATAAAGGGAAGGACAAGTGTTCCAATATTTCAGGGGTTGCCACATAGAAGAGGGAATCAAACTATTTTCCAAAGCACCTGAAGGCAGGACAAGAAGCAATGGATGAAAACTAATCAAAGAGAGAAACAACCAAGAATTAGGGAGAAATTTCCTGACAGAATAATTAATCAGTGGAACAACCAGCCTCCAGAAGCTGTGAATGCTCCAACATTGGAAATTTGTAAGAAGAGACTGGACAGCCATTTGTCTGACATGGTAGGGTTTCCTGCCTGAGCAGGGGGTTGGATTAGATGACCTCCAAGCTCCTTTCCATCATCATCATCATTATATGCTCATACAAAATCTCTGCACTCTCAAGACATCTCTGTGTGTGTGAGTTAGTGTGTCAGTCTCTCCATTCATCCACATAAATTGATTCCTGAGTCTACAGGAAATTCATTATAGAAAAAGAATATGGGGGGAGGAGTTCTTTTGATATCAATATTCCCATCCCTCAAAATGGCACTACTCCATTTTTTCTAGACATCTTCAATTGACTAGACTAAATCAACCTGAAACAATCAGACAATCTTGATTTTAATGCTATATACCAGGAGTCCCCAACCTATGGGCCGCAGCCTACTACTGGGTGGCAGCCTCTTGGCCAGTGGACCATGAAAATGGCTGGCTGGTGTGTGCATATGTGCAAGTGCAGTCCCCCCACTCGCACCTGTGGCTCCATTTGCATATGCCTGCAGGCACAAATGGGGCCGCTAGCACCGGGCAAGTGTGTGCGGCCTGTTTGCACATGTGCGAATGGAGTCGCTAGTTGCCATGGGGAGGTGCATGGCCATTCGTGCATGCACATGGGACTAGGGCATGCTAGTGCCACACTAGTGCCACACTAGTGCCACACTAGTGCCACACTAGTACACTAGGGCCGCTAGTGCCACACTAGTACACGTGGCCCCATTTGCGTGTGCCCGTGTGCAGACACCAATTTGGAAGTTGCTCTCTTCCCTCTGGGCTGCAAGCCCAGAAAGGTTGGAGACATCTGCTATATACAATGTATTGTAATTCCACATTGAGCCATGGTGGCGCAGGGGTTAGAATGCAGTATTGCACGCTTACTCTGCTCACTGCCAGGAGTTTGATTCTGAATGGCTCAAGGTTGACTCAGCCTTCCAATCTTCCAAAGTCCGTAAAATGAAGACCCAGATTGTTGGGGCCAAAATGCTGGCTCTGTAAATCTCTTAGACAGGGGTGTAAATCTTTCCAAAATACAGTATCTGGTTGGTCATCCAGTGTTTTCAAATGATAAAATTTGAATTTGATTTCTACATAGAAATCATTATCTGTATTGTCAAGATTATATATCTATTTGGGACTTTTCTTGCACCCCTTATCTAGTGCATTTGTAGTGCAATAAAATTGAATACTTTTCACCTTTTGCCAGCCTTTTCATTAAAAGACAATTTTGAAGACTGGTTTAGCTGATTACTTTATTACTTTTTTATTTCAAGTATGCAGTCTGTCATCAAGCTACATACTTTGTAAATTAATTTAATGTGACATAAACTTTATTTAACATTCAGCTTTGTTGAATAAATTTTCCCAAATGGAATTATTTCTTCTGTCCTTTTATGGGGCAATTCCTGCTATCAACACAACATATTAAAAATTGAGTAGTACCACAGACAAAGCCAGTATTCTCTGATATGTTGTTTCTGAGCTAGTTGGTGAAACTGCTCGATTAATCCAATGGTGTATTTTTTTCTTTCCTACCTTTCAACCAGAGTTTCCAGAGAAGTTTTCCAACTATGTGCCAGTTATTCCCAGAGCCAGATATTCCTAATTCAGAACCAGTTGTTTAAGAATTACTTCAGCAAAGAGACTATCAAGACTATATAAAATAATGAAAGGGTTAATTGGACCATGTTCATGTATGTTAAAATATGAAGTTTGAGTAGATATAAAAGAAAAGGAAAGCTTGTCTTGGGCTTGCTGGCATAAGCAGAACAGCTACTCTGCTGTTGGCTCTGAAAACCTCCAAAGCCCAAGGGACATATATTGTTAGAGGAGTGTTTATTTTATTCCAAATTCCTGAACAGTTTATTATTTCTTTGACTGTATGTCTAACCTCATGTTCCAACATAACTGCATATTTAACATTCAGATCTACCCTTTGTACTTGGGAGAGAAACATCTTGAATTATTGTATTTGGGTACTATGGAGCATTCATAGCAAATGGGTTATAAGTTTGTATATGCCTCAACAAATATATAAGTGGAATTTTGTGGCACTGAAAGACAGAGCAAAGGAAATTTTGAATATGACTGAAACACTGCATATAGGAAGGCAGTAATGTTTTTTTTTCTTTTTCCAGTTCTTCTGTATAGTAATAGTGCAGATCATAATTTTTGATGAAAACTGGAAAGATTGTATCTATTGCAGGAAGTTTACATAGCTGATAATAGTGAATAGCCAAGATTTATCAAACAAGATAGATATTGGCATCTTCTAATGCTACCTAATAGACTCTTTTCTTCTTTAGGTAAAGGTAAATGTTCACCCGCACATGCGTGCTAGTCGTTTCCAACTCTAGGGGCTGGTGCTCATCTCTGTTTCCTAACCCACTGAGCCACCGCATCGACACTGAGCTTGTCAATCAGAAGGTCGGCAGTTTGGCGGGTCGAATCCCGAGTGCCATGTAGCAGAGTGAGCGCCTGTTACTTGTCCCAGCTTCTGCCAACCTAGCAGTTCGAAAGCATGTAAAAATTGCAAGTAGAAAAATAGGGACCACTACGGTGGGAAGGTAACAGCGTTCCGTGCGCCTTTGGCATCTAGTCATGCCGGCCACATGACCACGGAGATGTCCTCGGACAAGCGTTGGCTCTTCGGCTTTGAAACGGAGATGAGCACCAGCCCCTAGAGTCAGAAATGACTAGCACGCATGTGCGGGGGAACCTTTACCTTTTCTTCTTTAGAACCTTCCAATCTTAGAATCACTTCATTATAATGAGACCATTTAACCTAATACTCTGATCATTGTTAGGATCCATAATAAATCATCCAAAGCAAATGTCTACTCTTGCTTAAAGAAACCCACCACTTCCTATTGAAGTGATCTCACTTTAACTTTCTTTGCCTCCAAAAGAGGCACCAGGAGGGGTGTCTTTTCCATGGTCTTACCTTGCGGCAGAAGCACCAACAGTCCTGCCCAGCCGGCTGACTTCTTCTGTGGCCTCTCAGTGCGACTCGCGTGCATCAACCCCGGCCTCTATTTCGCCATCAGAGGCCTTCAGGAAATGCCTCTGCAGCTGAGAATGGAGCTCCAGATTTATTTATTTATTATTTGGATTTATATACCGCCCCACTCCCGAAGGACTCAGGGCGGTGTACAGGGCAATTAAAACACTATATACAACACATAATATACAAAAATTAAAATAAATTAAACCAAGTAGCCCTAAACAATAAAACACGTTCTAAAATGTAAAACATAAAATTTAAAATCTAAAATCCCAGTCCCTCACTCCAGGCGGCAAGTTCAAATAGCCAAGTCTTTAGGTTGCGGCGGAAAGAGCGAAGGTCGGGAGCCATCCGGAGCTCAACAGGGAGCTGATTCCAGAGGGCAGGCGCGCCCACAGAGAATGCTCTCTCCCTGGGGGCCACCAGTCGACATTCCCTGACCGACGGCACCCTGAGGAGGCCCTCTCTGTGGGAGTGCACAGGACGATGGAAAGTTAATGCCGGCAAAACGTACTCCCGTAAATAATTGACAAGTGCGGCGCCCCCCAGCCTGCATTTTGCTGTCAGAGGTATTCCAGAAAGGCTGTGCAGCTGAGAACTGAACTACAGATTCAATCAAATACAGGAAAGGGAAGAAAGGAATGAAACAATACAAATATAATGGGATACAAATACAAATGGAAAAATTCATGTCCCATTAGTCACAAATTTATGAAATGCATTATACAATATGATCTAAAATAGTATCCACCTCTCCACATCATTAAAAATACTATTCTTTTTTTACCATGTGCTATCATTGATTTCTCATTTCAGTGCCTCTGAAAATCATCTATACATGAAAGACCAGAATGTTGCAATGAAAAAGTTACTTGTGTTTCTCTTCCCATAATAGGTATGTTGCATAGCCTGAAGTCTGTGGTATCATCAGAAGGCCTATGTGGCCTCCAGAGTCACATTGTTTCCAAAATTGTTTCCAAAAATTGTTTCCAAACTTGATAGTACAGGTGAAACTTGAAGAATTAGAATATCGTGCAAAAGTTCATTTATTTCAGTAATGCAACTTAAAAGGGGAAACTAATATATGAGATAGACTCATTACATGCAAAGCAAGATAGTTCAAGCTGTGATTTGTCATAATTGTGATGATTATGGCGTACAGCTCATGAAAACCCCAAATCCACAATCTCAGAAAATTAGAATATTACATGCAATCAATAAAACAAGGAGTGTACATAGAACAATATCGGACCTCTGAAAAGTATAAGTATGCATATGTATTCAGTACTTGGTTTGGGTCCCTTTTGCAGCAATTACTGCCTCAATGCACTGCTATGGTGTTATGGAAGACCAGGATGCTTCAATAGCAGCCTTCAGCTCTTCTGCATTGTTTGGTCTCATGTCTCTCATCTTTCTCTTGGCAATGCCCCATAGATTCTCTATGGGGTTCAGCTCAGGCGAGTTTGCTGGCCAATCAAGCACAGTAATCCCATGGTCATTGAACCAGGTTTTAGTGCTTTTGGCAGTGTGGGCAGGTGCCAAGTCCTGCTGGAAAATGAAGTCAGCATCCCCATAAAGCTCGGCTGTGGAAGGAAGCATGAAGTGTTCCAAAATCTCCTGGTAGACGGCTGCGTTGACCCTGGACTTAATGAAGCACAGTGGACCAACACCAGCAGATGACATGGCTCCCCAAATCAACACAGACGGTGGAAACTTCAAACCGGACTTCAAGCATCTTGCAGTGTGTGCCTCTCCATTCTTCCTCCAGACTCTGGGTCCTTGGTTTCCAAATGAGATGCAAAATTTGATCTCATCACAAAAGAAGACTTTGGACCACTGAGCAACAGACCAGGTCTGTTTTTCTTTAGCCCAGTTAAGATGCTTCTGACATTGTTTGTTGTTCAGGAGCAGCTTGACAAGAGGAATACGACATTTGAAGCCCATGTCCAGGATCCGTCTGTGTGTGGTGGCTCTTGATGCACTGACTCCAGCCTCAGTCCACTCCTTGTGAATGTCCCCAACACTTTTGAATGGCCTTTTCCTGACAATCCTCTCCAGGCTGCGGTCATCCCTGCTGCTTGTGCACCTTTTTCTTCCACACTTTTCCCTTCCACATAACTTTCTATTAATGTGCTTTGATACAGTACTTTGGGAACATCCAACTTCTTTTGCAATTACCTTTTGAGGCTTTCCCTCCTTATGGAGGGTGTCAATGATGGTTTTCTGCACAACTGTCAGGTCAGCAGTCTTCCCCATGATTGTGATTCCTACTGAACCAGACTGAGAGACCATTTAAAGGCTCAGGAACCCTTTGCAGGTGTTATGGCTTAATTAGCTGATTAGAGTGGGACACTTTGAGCCTAGAATATTGCACCTTTTCACAATAATCTAATTTTCTGAGATTGTGAATTTGGGGTTTTCATGAGCTGTACACCATAATCATCACAATTATCACAAATCACGGCTTGAACTATCTTGCTTTGCATGTAATGAGTCTATCTCATATATTAGTTTCCCCTTTTAAGTTGCATTACTGAAATAAATGAACTTTTGCACAATATTCTAATTTTTCGAGTTTCACCTGTATTACATTTCATTTTAATATAAATTGTAAATGAAATGAAATTGGTCTTCAATTTCCCTACCCATTTCTTTTCATATTATGGTGCTAGCATAGCTCTCAAAGTACAAATAGTCATTATGCATCTCCAAGGTATGACATGGAACAACAATGAGCCCTAATTAATAAGCATACTGGCACTAGTGAGTTGAAGTAAGCATGTCTAGTTATTCAGCAATATTAGGAACTATAAGAGTAATGTTAAGTTCTTTGTTAAAAAAAGAATTGTAGAGGAACTGCTCAGGGCTGAAAAACATAAGGATTGAATTAAATTAAATGGTTCCTTATGACATGGGTTGGCAATCCGCGGCTCTGGAGCCACATGCGGCTCTTTCAGCCTTCTCCTGCAGCTCCCAGCCATTTGCAGAGACAGAGAGGCATTTGCGCTTCCTTCTCTCTGTGGTGTGTGTGTGTGTGTGTGTGTGTGTAATTCACGCTGTTCTCCGAGAAGCTGACAAATTTATTGGGTGGGGTTCCTGCCTTTTCTGCATCTCCACAGGAAGCAGGAAACAGCAAAAATTAGGGCAGGAGAGCCAGCCCAATAAGAATGTGTGTCAGCTTGTCCAGAACAGCAGGAAGCCAGCTTGCCAGGTGAGCAGAACGGAGGGGGGGGGGAGAGAGGGAGAGAAAGAGGGACACACACAGAGTGAGAGAGAGAGCTCATGCTCAGCAGCCTCTATTTCTTTTTAATTAAAACTCTTCAGTCATGTTCCCTCCCCTTGCGTGTGCGCACAAATGCAAATTTTGCAGCTCCCAGTGTTTTTTTTCCTCTGGGAAATGGGTCCATGTGGCTCTTTGAGTATTTAAGGTTGCCAACCCCTGCCCTATGATATTTATTATTAAGCACAACTGGCAAATAAAGTATACCAAGGCAAAACAATTTTTTGTGTTATCAAAGTTCTGTACATCCTTTCTGTGTAATTCTTTTTATTGAGCTCAAACATTACCATAATGTATTCAAAGTCTCTATATACAGATATTTGATTCATTTCATATTTTCCCATATCTTGCTATGTTAATACTGTTAAGCAAGGATTATTTAATCGAAACAGTTAAAATACTTAACTTGAGAAAACATTTATTATTATTATACAGAACAGGGTATATACAGAATGTGCTTCCTATAAAATGTGTAGTTCCCAAACTTAAAATGCTGTTTAATACAGATTTTGAATACAGATTTTAGATTTGATTATACAATATATTACATATATTAATTTATATACAGTGATAGCAGTGAGTGGCATCTTGTGTATACTAGTTCTAAAAATTGTCAACCCCATTCAAATAGGGAAATAATAATCCTATGTATGTTTACTCAAAAGTCCTACTGAATTCATTGGCAATTATCTAGATAGGTGCAAATAAAATTGTCATCTAAATGATTATCTCTATAGTATTTCCATAATCTTTGATATTACCACCTGACCAAAGCATTCTGATTGTTGTTAAGGAGCAAATATTGCAATAGTAATTTTAATGGCCTTCACATAAACTGTATAAAACATATACTCTTTTCATGGAAAATTGTAAATAATATTAACAGTTGTGCATTAAAAGACTAGGCCTAGAATAAACCAGAGGCAATTCTGAATTCATGTAGTCCACAGGTGCAAATATTGTTTAACTGACTAGGAACAGGAAGCACAGTGTCATCAAAGTTAATTTATACATAACAAGAAAATTGCCAAGGAAGTCAACCATAAAAAGGACGTTCAGAAGAAGAAGAAAAAGCAAGAATTGGATTTCAACAGGCAGATACAAAATCCAGATATTCTAGACTACAAATCCCATAAACTATGACTTTTGGGGCTTTTATGTTTAGTCTAAACAGCTTGTTGATATCCTTAGCAGTAACTAGACCATAATGTATGGCTGCACTCTCTAATTCCTTATGAAATAATTCAGGAAAAAATCACTAAACAGCTGTGGCATTCATTTGGCTGGGCATGTGTATATTACTTGTGTATGTAATATTTATTTAATTTTTATTCCACCTATTACTTTATAAATAACTCTATGGTGGCAAACATACATAATACTCCTTCCTCCTATTTTCCCCACAACCATCCCATGAGCGAGTTAGGCTGAGAGACAGTGACTGGCCTAACGTCACCCAGTTGGCTTTCAAGCCTAAGGTGAACTGTGCCTCCTATCTTCTTGACAGCAACTTAACCACTACACCTAATTGCTCTCTTAAAAAAAGAAAAAGTTATAGTACATGCTCTGATGCTCACACAGCCCCAGATGGAGGTGTAGAATGCTGAGAAACTTGTGAAAGCTGATTCTAAAAACTGGGAAATTTGGAGAGGTGCAAGCACGTTATCAAAAAAACTGGTTTCAATGTTCATTGCTGGAGGGACGGAATTCTTCATAGGCAGATTATCTCTGTCTTGTTACTGCTTCAACTATTCTTTTTTATACTGAATATATTATCACAATAAAAATTCCACACAGTATTCAATATCCTTTTTATCTAAAATTTAATACTGGCTTTCAACTGATTAATAAGCTAAACTGCTATTATGTTTCTTTAACAAAAGGAAATCAAAACTCAGAAATATTATAAACACACACACGTACACATACATACACACTGTTTTGTCTCCAAAATACAATTTAATCCACTCCTGTTGATATCCCCAAGAAATTTGTCTTGTCTTCTTCAGCATCTTTCTTCTGAAACCAGGCTTTTGTACTTTTCCCCTGAAGATAAGCATCAAGAAAGTAACAGATTCCAGGTATATCACTTGGAAAGTTGGGAGGAAGTTCTTGTCTTGAGCGAGGAGTAAACACAAAGCCAGGGTGATCCTTTATCAACCTGCAATGAGAATGAAAAGTATTATTGCATACCTCCCATCAGCATAGTTAGGAGACTGGAAGAGTTATCATCACTCCACACAAGGTAACATAGTAAGAATTCAAAAAAATGCCACTGGAAGGTTTCAGATCATTGTTACAGGGGTAAGGAACAAGCAGCAAAAGCGAGTATTGGACATGGTAAGATACCATACCTGTAGGTAGTGGGGCTGACATTTATTTTCCTAGGGATACTGCAAGACTCAAACTTGTTGGCAAGTGTTACATTGTTTCCAAATAGACAGTAACGTGGCATTTTCACACCAACAACACCAGCAAAAACAGAGCCAGAATGTAGTCCTATACGCATCTTTTATAAGAGAGAAAGAAATGTTAAAAATCATTACCACATTTACCAAAAATGATAACATTATTGAATTCTACATATATGTCAGGATGAATTGTGAGGTCAGTTTGGAAGCTGTATTCAGTTAGGTTCCAATGCTTACATTTTAGAGGCTTCTAATGAATATGAAACACTGAGATAATTCAAATCTATTGTATATAGAAAGATTCAACCACAGCCTATAATGAAAAAACATCAAAATCCTTAAAGTCTCAAACATGTATGTTATCACTGTTGCATGTGATAAGCATTATATACAAAATAGTAAGAGCAAGCACCATATGTCAAACCCAATTTTGCAAAAAAAAAAAAAAAAAAAAAGTTTTCCTGCTTCTCATAGTCATCTTCTACTCAAACGTGCCCAATTTTACAAGCTTGGGAGATTTTAAAAAAGCAGGACAACAAATTATCTGATGTCATTCATCTGTCCTGCTATTGAACTGTGAAAACCTCAAGTTAATATGAAATACACCTCACAACAAATAGACTAATGCATCATTAATATGAAATATTACTTGCATATTAAATTAAAACGTGTATGAAAAAAGCATACACAGTAATATTACATGGGACAGTAATAACAGAAGAGATTTCCTGAAAGCAGATAATCCATTGTAATAACATGACCCATTCCTTCCATTGACAAAAAAGTGGCTAAATATCATAACATTAACATACATGAGTGGAAAAAAGGATGGGAAGTTTGAACTCTGGATTTGTTATACATAAACTAGGGTGATAATTTTATTTGTATTAATGGAATTGTTTTAATATCAAACTAAAAACTTGTTAAGAATTATGTATAGAAGTACAACTGTGAGTCTTCAAGTGCAAGTATGACTTTGGGAAAAGCCTGAAACTACAGAGAAAATAACTGAAGTCATGTTCAAATACTTGCTAACCTTGATGGATTCTCCATGTGGTGACATCACTTCATTGGACAGAACCATCATTTTAAGTGCCATTAGTGCAATCTGAATCGCATGGGTCTCATTTTCTTTATGTAAGCCTCCGGCTACACAATATGCATCCCCAATAGTTTCTACCTAAACATTAAAATGAACAATTTATAAAATGAGAAAATTAAAAAAGGAAATTCAAAACAAGAGTTTGAAATGCTTTTGTTAACCATATTTTTTCCCAAACAACCCTCTATTCCATTCTTTTAGTCAAAGTAAATAGTTCTGTTATGCAATCTATCAACTGCTAAAATTTTTGCATAGCAAAGTCTGATTCATTTTTGGTAATTCTTCTTTATAATAACAATGTTCTGTCAAAATATTTATCCAGAATTCTACTTTGAGACACTATCAGCAATACCAAAGCACTTTCTTATAAATAGTGTTATTGAGATCAATATATTAATTCCGAGGTAAATGTAGTAGAGATTGCAGTCTAACGCATATAATTTCCCATTTTACAGCTAAAGAATCAATTTCTAAGTTACATTATGCTTCCTAATTGATTATACCTACAGTGTAGCTGCAAATAAACATGCTCCATTATATATGTTTTAAACCTGTTATAATTTTGAATCAAAAGAGTTCTTCAAATCCCATTCACTTTTGCAATCATTTCTCTTGGAAAAACTATTCTTTACCTTGTAGATATCCAGTTCTCCACACTGATAATCAAAGCGAGTGTAGAGCTCATTAAGCATGGTGATAACCTGCATGGGTGAACACTGAGAACAGATTGCAGTGAATCCTACGATGTCAGAAAAAAGCATTGTGACATTATTAAATTTCTTGGCCTGTACAACTTGTCCTTGCCATAGCTGCTGAGCAACCTCCTCAGGGAAAATAGAGCACAAAAGATCAACTGTCTTTTTTTTCTCTTCTTCAAGAGCTTGATGAGCTTGTTCAAGAGTTACTTTAAGCTTCCCTAATCTTTTCTTCAATCCATCTTGAGCTCTGGCTTGTTCACCTATTAAAACAACATCCCTAAGTGCATTATGAATTGGAATATCTGAAAGATATAAGCCACGTCCTGTGAAATCTTCCAGTCTATCCACACAAGGAGATCCCAAGAACAAAATGGCATTAGATTCAATAATGTAAATCATTTGTCCTTTAAGATCCATAACCTAAGCCAAGAGAGAAAAAGGAAGCAATGAGAGAATTCTGAAGCTACTTAACATATACAAAGATAACAAAAAATCAACTTATTTACTCTGTGGTATCTATCCACATTCCAGGCAAACTGATCTGGATTACTTTTCCTCCATAAACAGTTTTGTATTTAATAGATTTTTACTTTCTGATGCCTATATTCTATGTTTTTTATCTTCTGATAGCTAGTTTTCTGATAAAATTAGTTATAAATGTGTTTTCAAAGTATGTCTAGATTCTTGCAATTTTAATCAAGATGAACATCATCTATTAATCTGAAGAAATAACCAATGCTTTTCAAAAATGCATCTCCCACTTTTGGGAAATCTACTGTAATGAATGAAAATGAATATGCATAGAGGAAAGATACAGATTCAAATATTTAACATGTTTCTCTCCTCCATAAATTCACAGTGAAGAGAATTAAGTGAAAATTTAAAAAGGTGGGGTAGATTATTTACACAAATCAACTGATAGACTCAATTCATTCATTACAATAAACCATAATCTGATTTTTTTTAATGAACCATGCCACTGTAGGCTATGAACCATGGTTGGTGGCTTGTTTATCTGAACAAAGATAATTAAGCAAACTGTAGCTCACCATAATATATACAAATTCAATCATAGTCTCATAACTTAGTTAAAGAAAAATAGATATAATGAAGAAATGAAGAAAAAAGATACATCCAATTCTTACCCCAGTTGATTTTTTAAGAACTTTGTCTCCTCGTCTCACTCTTATATTAAACTGCATGTTCAGCATTGTCATGATTCCACTAAATGTGCAATTTATTTTAGGAGCTAAAATTTCAAACCACTCATCAAACTGTGACTTTGCTTGAAATTCTCTTTTGTTTAATAGTCTCCTGATGCCATTGCCAACTTGCAATATAACCATGGCCTTGTCAAACATGCAATGGAAAGGAAAGGTTTTACAAAACATAGAAGTAGGAATGACAAGAGAAGATTGGGGTTTACAGGGTGATAATGATGGCTTTGTGCTTTTGACGTGCACAGAATATAATAAATAAGGTTGATCAATAAACTCGGAACTGTCTTTGCAGAAACTAGGTGGCATTACCATTACTTCCACCTCCATGTCATACAAAATGAGAGCTGCTGCCTTAATAATGCCAGACAGGATGAGTGTGGTTGGTTTTTTTGGGGAAAAATAATATACATTTAAAAAATTGAGATCTTTTTCCAAGCACAAAATTGAGACTTCTTCAACTCTGCCCATTTTTCCAGCTTCATGGCAATGAGAGCTCTGCTTCAGAAGAGTACTGAAACTGTTCAAAAAGTCTTTCAGACTTCCCCCAACAACTCCAAGGATGTGTTCATCTTCTTCATAACGTATTTTGAACAGCTCTTCACCAAGTGATTCTCTTATAACAGTGACTGGAATTCCTACCAACATAAAACATTTTGATTACCAGTATTGTTCTAAATACAGTCTTTAAATTCCCCTATTCAATGTGCGTTTGATTTTCAATGTACATTCTTTCATTTCTTTATTTAACCATGTTTTCTATTACTGAACACTTCAGATAAATAACTATTTTACTTCATCTCTAAGTTTTTCTCTTCTGACATCTTGTATGATTGAAGCAAAGTATTATTTTTCTTCTTCTAGCTTTTTTTTTTGTTTGTAAAAATCTGGTGAGCATTTATTATTGGCTGTTGCAGAAGAAATGTAACCACCAACAAACTTTGGGATGTAATTGCTCTACTAAAAATTACTATTGGTACAAGTGGCAAATGTAAAATGGCTCACAGATGGATCTTTAACCCTTTTCTAAATTTAATCTGTTCATAGCCATTTGGCCTTCTGAAATGAGGACAGAGATGGAAATGACAAATAACTGAAATGAAAACTGCTGCTTTTCTTCTACTAATCAAGGGAACAGATTCTACAGATTTGGAGTTTTGTGTTTGCAGCTTAACATTTAATTTGAATTTGAGATTATCTGAGATAACATTTAATTTGATGTTTTCCACAGACAGACAACATCAGAGGAGAACTGCATTCTAATCTTTTATTCAGGGAACTATTTGTGTGCGCATATGTGTGAATAACAAAAAAAGAAGAGGACATTTGGGGGAATGAGCTAAGGTTTATAATTTTTTCCTGTTAGGGAACCAAAATGAGGTCCTATTGGTATGGCAGAAGAGACAGCAAAACAGATGTTTTTTCTTTCCTATTTTTCTTTCCCACCCCCCTCAAATTGTTTTCCTCATACTAGTAATAAAGAGAGTTAAATAAATCACCTCAACTTTAGTTGTGGAATAGTTGTTTCCCATTTTGTTTTGAAGCCATGAGTGGACAGTCAGAACTCACTGTTTTTATCAGTCTGATAAGAGCAAAGTTGCTATGTTTGATGGCAAACTCCATCCCTTTGGGTATGGATGCAACATCATAATGCACATTAAAAAGCGGCAACGGTTTGCTGCAATACCACAATGGTGCTATCAAATCCTCTTCCCCATCACAATCAACCCAAGGCCTGGGATGCCCTGCTATAATCTTTTCCATATTTCAAATATTTTCTTTTTATAACATGTTATAACATTTCCTTGGAACTTGTTGGGGTCCAGGAATCAGGCTATCTATGCAGGTTGGAACATAAATGATTTATTGAAGCCTATGCACAAGAATATGGTCAACTAACAATCAGCAATAAATTGGCACTGGGTTACAGAATTCAAGGGAGGATTAGACTTGTACAGGTAGTCCTTGACGTACAATTATAATCAAGCCCAAAGTTTCTGTTGCTAAGCGAGACAGTTATTAAGTAAGTTTTGCCCCATTTTATAAGGCACAGTTATTAAGTGGGTGATTGCAGCTGTTAAGATAGTAACATGATTGTTAAGTGAATCTGACTTCCCCATTGACTTTGCTTGTAAGAAGGCCACAAAAGGTGATCACATGACCCCAGGACACTGCAACCATCATAAATATGAGTCAGTTGCCAAGATCTGATTTTTTATCACATGACCACGGAGATGCCGTAATGGTTGTAAGTGTGAAAAAATGGCCTTAAGTTACTTTTTTCAGTGGTGTTCTGACTTTGAACGGTCACTAAATGAACTGTTGTAAGCCGAGGACTACCTGTATCTCTTGTGGTAACGCAAGAACTCTAAACTGATATACATTTTACTCTGCCCCATCCTTCCTGCTTTTTCTGTTCTTCTCCTTAAAAACTCCTGGAAAAAAGTTTGTGAGATTAAATAGTTTTGATTATAGATGTCTCTTTCTCCACAGTGAGAGAATTAGTTTTAAAGGGAATGTCCTTGTGATTGTAGCCTAAGCAATTTATTATTTATATTGTTCTATGTTGCCATGTGATTTCATGGAAGACAACATCCTTTTAAATAACTAATAGACAACAACAACTGCAGGCAACTGCACTTAAGGAGTAAGTTTTTAACAGGTGTTCTTATTTGTAATAAACAAATTGCATGTATGTATGTATGTATGTATGTATGTATGTAAGTAAAATAAAAAAGGATCAGAGAAGCACTCCTTTGGATCTTCTAATCACTACATACTTCTTTTGTTAGACAATCAGATTATTTCCTGAAGTACATGCATCCTTGATACATTGCGTTTTATACTCTCCATGAACTTTATTTACTGACCAGCAAGATATCCATGGAATAATGAAAATATATCAAAAGAGGCAATAAACAGAGGAGAAACAATTGTGGTAGGGGAGAAAATAGAATCATTTTTTTAATGATCCAATATTGGTGTTTAACAAGGGGGGAAAGGCATTTCTCTGTTTCCCATGATAAAATTCTATCCAACATATATCAGGAAACCTTTTAGCATAAAAAGTGGAGTGTAAATGTCTTAAACACATATATACATACATTCATACCATACCATACCATACCTATACATGGTTAGCATTATCAACAATTGTATGCCTTGCTATCAGAATATAAAGGACAACTCAGCTGTTATTATTGTTGATTATATGCCTGTTCAGTTGCATGCCTTCCTTTTGATAGGAAGACATTAAAGAAGACTCTATGTCATTAGTATTCTTGGTACAACTCAGGTTATTGGGGATACTAAATAAACTGACTGTAGTGTTAACACTTGCTATTCATAAATATATAATTACCAGCCAAATTTGCATGATCAGTGAGTAGCTTCTCAAAATCTTTTTCCCCACACTGTCTGTAAAGGAAGAAAAACACAATTTTAAAACTGCAATTGTCTAGTAAAGATGAAATAAAACATAAATATACATTAATAATAATAATAATAATAATAATAATAATAATAATAATAATAATAATAATATAATAAACCTTTATTGTCAAAGTACAACATGTGTACATAATAAAATAATAAGTAATATATCAGAGTTTAAAGTATAATGCTTATTCTTAGTTTATTCCCCCATTTTTCACAAATTAAATGACCATTCTAAATATATATATCTATATTCACCCATGAAATTCTGATCAAATCTATACTTAAAAACTGATAGAACATGCAGCCAAATCAGTGAAATATTTCAGTACACTAAAAAGGGGGTACAACTCAAGATTCAGTCTCTTACCCTGT
Organism: Daboia siamensis; assembly: GCA_024449315.1. Classification (NCBI taxonomy): domain Eukaryota; kingdom Metazoa; phylum Chordata; class Lepidosauria; order Squamata; family Viperidae; genus Daboia; species Daboia siamensis. The sequence goes on along the minus strand of JAKJMR010000450.1, from coordinate 845,216 downwards.
TTTGACAAAAAAGTCCAAATTTTGCTATTAAATTATATCTCAAATTCTTTGCTATTTAGTACAGAAGACACTGTTTTATAGTTCAGCAGACCTGAGTTGCAAAAATCTGGATGATCACAAGATGGCAACGAAGTCCACATATTATATACATTTTTATTGCCATCTTGTGGTCTTCTCCATACTTGTTAAAGCCTTTGTTTAATAATATGCATCACTCTGCCAACAGCGTATTAAGCGTTACAATTCAAAATACCGAGAGAAGAAACTATACTATAAAGCTGCAATTCAACTTATACTTTGTAAGTATTAAAACCTAGTCATTATATAACAGGAAATTGAGATTAATGAGGCAGCAATAACTGCTAGATAAATCTATCACTCTTTTTGAATTTAAATGCTGCAACTACAGATAATAACTTACCTGATTTCTTTTATGTTATTATTGGCTAGGCTTCTTTGAAATGCAAGACACAATTTTTCATACTGAAATGAGAAAGGTCATATTAAATCAGATGATATTTCAATATGTAATACTAGTGTCAGAGACAACCTGGTCTTTTAAGCAAAGGAGAGAAAAGGCACAAATGTCATTTAGCTCAAGTGCAAATCCATTCTATATATTTCATAGAAATATATATTTAAATAGCAAGGTCTCTTTCCAAGGATCTGCACATAATGTGTGACACTTTGTCAACCCCAGGTTAGACCAAGAGTAGTTTCTTTACTTTCTTCAAAGACAGGCACAGTGATATTTACGTAAGGCAGAGAGAATATTTACATAAGGAAACTTGAAATGACTTAGACATGATGCTGTAGTATAGTTTCTTCACTAAATGGCAACCAACCATCTGGCCAGCCAGCAGCAGGACTGAATCCAGGAACATCTCCCAGCTGTGAGCTCTTGTTTAAGATAGAATTCTTTCTATCTCATACAAAACAAAAATAAGTGGATTTTTGGATTGCCAAAATTCCTAACTAATGTATCTGCCTTGTCTGCGTAGTAGCAATCGTTTCCAAGATTCTTCATCATATCTGCATACAGAGCATAAATTTACAATTTTATGATACATTGGAATAATATGCTCACCAGGAATAGCTGTCATTGCACCAACCATTTTTTAAAAAAGTGAACAGTGCACTTGTGTTACACAATTATTCTCTATTACTCCTTAGCAATCCAACTCAGAGATTATGGCTTTAAGAGACTTCTGGTTAGCAAATTTCTAAGAGGAATGAAGGGGAGTTGTAAGGTATCTAAGCAATTAAGCCAAGCCTCTGCAGAATATACAGAGATAGTTATCCAGGCACCAACTATCCTCAATAGATGGTTGTCCAGATTCCTATTATTAACGGTCCATCAGAATGGCACACTTGAGTAGATATTATATTTAACATCTGTTACCATTTTCATTATTTATTGCACCAAAATTTTAGACATTTAAAGGAAGGAAAATAGGTATGAAGGAAGCTTATTTTGCCTGAAGAAAAAATGTAGTGTTGACTTTAATATTTTATATTTGAAATTACCATAGAAATAATATTTCTCATTAAAACAAAATGTAGTAATTATATCTAAAACAAACAATATATCAAGGGCTTTCCATTTTCTCTTTTGATTCTGCAATTTCTATTTTAGTCCTATATAGCATATAAGCAATTCACTGACATATTGGAATACTTTGTCAGCCAATTTATATATAAAATTCTGCAGGTATAACAGAAAACATCTTCATATAGGATTCAATATCCCACCATCCCTATACATGCCAGATTCCTACTCTACTTTAACAAAGTATGTAGTATGAAAATATTGAAAAGGACTTTAGAAATGGCAGACTATGCATTTTACATATTTAAAGTCACATATCTCATGTTCCAGACAATGAGATTCAAAAACACCTCTGCTTTAAAGATTCATAAGAACTGGAACAGGAAATTAGATAATTTTAGATAATAAGTCCCTTATCTTTTGCCATTGACTTTCCTGACTGAAATTTATGGCACTTAAATACAAAATGCTCATGGTGCAATAGGTGACTTGATTAATCTAGACCAGAGGTAGGCAACCTCTGCTCTTTTATGACTCATGGACTTCAACTCCCAGAATTCCTGAGCCGGCTCAGGAATTCTGGGAGTTGAAGTCCATGAGTCATAAAAGAGCAGAGGTTGCCTACCCCTGATCTAGACCATGAGTGTCAAACTGCCGGCCCACAGGCAAAACTGTGCCCACCCCATTGCTGGCAATGGCAAAAAAGTTGCAATACATCGCGACACGTCACGTGACATGGCGAGTTTGACACCCCTGATCTAGACTGAAGCAAAACACTATTAGACAGATGGAATAAGAAAACTATTTTTTCTCTAAGATGTAACCTGAGACATTTTTTTTCTCATCAATGTATGTAATATTTATGTAATATGGATATTATTCACTGATCAGAAAGATTTTTTTTCAAAATACTGTTAAAAATAGATTCAAAAGGAAAGTTCAGCTGGGAAAAAGAAATAAAATGTGTTTTGCTAGAGCAAAAATCCAACCTCATTAGTATATATTGATGCCTCCATCATTTCTGAAGGCAAAGTCAGAACTCTAGGAACCAATTTCTATTGCTGTAAAAAAGAAATGTATTAAAAAAGGTCTATTTAAATTTTGCTGTAATGCTCCTGCCAGAACTAATTCAGTACCCGGAGTATTGCTAGATTGCTAGCCAGTGTGAATCTTGTTAAATAATTACTAAATCAAAGTATTATACTTGGGTATGTGTATCAACATGTTTCCAATAGTCTAGAAAAAAGATTGGAAAGTGGTCTTTTTTAAAAAAAAAACAACCCAGGATTTTCCCACTGATATTCCAAACAACTTACTTCTGGAGAGATGAGCTTGTAAATGCTCTCAGCTAAAGTATGAAGAAATACTCTATTCCTGCTGATTTTCCTCTGTGGAACGTTTCCACAAGGGACTTTCTCTCTGCAGATGGGCAACGGAGACTTAGAACTGTTGGGCACCTCAGCACATTCTTCCTCGTTTTCATCTGGAATGCAACTTTGTTTGAGCAAGGAGAAAGGACATTCGCCAGTGATCTTCAGCTCTTTCAGTTTTGTGCAGAACATGCTGTACAGGTCACTGTTATAAAATTGTTTGTATATTTTGTGCTTAACGTGCCCCCTCCATTAATTAACAATATAAGAAAGAGCTAACAGCAGGAATTCATGGGGCAAATTACTTATGACTGTAAAATCAACTTCCAAAACAACTTTATTTTTATTAGCCTGCAACAAAAGAAGAGAAAAAAGTGAAAGGGGACAAATAGTATTATATTATACTATGAATTATATTAAAGAACCAGCATAATTTTTATGTTACTCAATTTTTGATATCTATTTTTGTTGACATCTTATTAAATGACACAGTGATGACATAATAAGCTGCAGGCACATGAATTCTTACATTCTTCTCTTTGGGTGCCAAAAGAAAAAGATATGAAAACCTGGTTTTCACTGAGTTGCCAAGAAACGGAGATATTTCTGGAACAATGAAGCAGAATCAAACTAGTTGAATCAATTTGGGCGACAATATGGGAAAACAGTTCTGAAGACAGTCAATTATATGAACACTTTATTTTTTTATATATCATATCTCAAATGGGTAAACTCTGATTTTACTGCTTCCTAAGGCAAAAGATTTTGACTGATTATGAATCGGATGCAGGTTGGGGAAAAAATTACATGATAAAATATGATGGCCTTTGGGAAACTAGCTGCCTTACCTACAACCAACTTCATAATCAGAATAAGAAATGGAAGGGACCTTGTAGGTCATCTAGATCAACCGCTTGCCCAAGCTTCATATAGATTGTTGTAATATTTATTTATATTTTCTTGGTGCTTTCCTTTTAAGTTATGAAGATAAATTTCTTTAGCTGTTATCATCATATCCTGACTTTAAAAGGCAGCATATAGAAAGCCCCCACATAATTAATCTGGGTTAGACATGTGGGAAGTCACCCCCCCCCCCCCCGAGAACGAAATATTAAAAGGGCAGAATATTATATTTCTTCAAAGGGTCTTAAAGAGGCAGAAAAACATGCCCAGTTTTTTTAAATAGCCCCAAGTCTCCCTCCCCCAAGCAGAAGACAAAGACACCTAAAATCTATATACCCAACCCAAACTCTAAGCTAAAACATAATGAGATTAACCCACAGATGCCAAAAATCAGGTCAAAGTACATGACACAGGAAATACAAAGCCTCAAACAGGAATAGGAAACAACTCCAAACAAAAGCCCAAGAGGGTATAAAAGCCCACTTCCTACCACATGTGCTCACTCTTTACTTCCAGAGCCATCTTTCTGTCTGGCTCTCTTCTTTAATAAACTACAACCTTCTTTCTAAAACAGTCACCATGTTGTTTATTCCCGGCTTGAACTGGACCCTGATGAAGACTTTTCCTTCAACAATTTGGCAACCCAGATGGGACTCCAGACTAACCTCTCCAATGGACTTAGACTGGTAAGCCCCATCTTGTCGGCAGCAGACCCTTGTGTCTGTGGATGGGTTTCCCAGGCCCTGCACATGGAGCAAGGGTAGTAAAGGGAGTTTTGAGTTTGAGTTCAAAGGCTGCTTTCAAAAGAAGTGAAGGTGAGTACCTCTAAATTTTAGCTTTAAAGCCCAGGGGAATGAGAGACATGTATGTATGTCTGTGTGTGTGAGTGAAAAGACCCTTTTCCCAATCAGAGTTGGATCTTGCTTCCTCTGGTCTTTCCTAACTGCAGAAAGGATCTGTTCAAGCAAGGGGGAAAGCGGGGGGGGGGGGGGTGGCCAGAGCGCAGGACCTTTTTTTAGGGAAAAGGGAGAGGCTGTGTGAAAATGGAATGGAATGAGGGAATGAGAAAATTGGATTTGGGCAACCAGCTGGTAGGATCCTGTAAGCAAAGCACCATGTCAGAAAACTAAGCCTGGGGCTAGGACCATTCCTTACCTCTGAAAAGCAAGCAGAGGTCCTCCAGGACTTTTGAAGTCCGCAAACAGTGTGGTGAAAAGTGAAGGTAAAGCTGGTGAAAGAGCATTCCCTACTTTCTGCAGGGAGCATCTCATACTCTGTGAGGGATCCAGAGTCCTCCCAGACCCTTTTTGGTCTGAAAACCGTGGTGGTAGGCAGAAGTCTCACGAGGAGGCTTCAGTGCGCCAGACCTGACAGAGCTGAAGTGAACCCCTACATTGGAAATAGGGAATCATGGAATGTTCTAGTACAAGGGTTGAGATACGTTTCCCCATAAAAGACTTGCTTAAGTCCTGGGACGGGAATCGGCTACACGTTCAGGCAGGTATGAAAAAGAGATAGATAAATTATGTGTGAGGTAAATGTGACTGTTCAGTGTCTCTAATCCAAAGAGAAAAGAATTTTAAAATTCTGCTAGAAATTCTGCTTTTAATACTTTAAAAGCTTGTTCAACGAGTCTTCCTGACCAGAACAATTATAATTTTGTGCCAGTAAAAGTGTGTTATCCACATTCTTATGGCACAAAAGGGGGATTTGTGGGAAGTCAGACGCCCCCAGAGAAGGAAATATTAAAAGGGCAGAATATTATATTTCCTCAAAGGATCTTAAACAGGCAGAAAAGCAAACCGTTTTTTCTTAATAGCCCCAAGTCTCCCTCCCCCAAGCAGAAACCAGCTCTGTAGAAATGCAAGTGTAATAATCCATTCAGGAAGGTTGGAGCCCTCCAGCTAGACACTTAGAAAAACAAAGACACCTAAAATCTACATACCCCACCCAAATTCTAAGACAGGACATAATGGATTAACCCACAGATGTCAAAGGGGCACACTCAGGTCAAAGTAAATACAGGAAATACAAAGCCTCATTCAGGAACAGGAAACAACTCCAAACAAAAGTCCAAGAGGGTGGCGCATCAGCTTCCTCTGTTCCTGGAGGAAACTGATTATCTGTACCCGTACCAATCAGGTTTCAGGCCCAGGCACAGCACGGAGACGGCACTGGTCGCGCTGGTGAATGATCTCTGGCGGGCTTGGGACAGGGGTTGCTCCTCTGTCCTAGTCCTATTAGATCTCTCAGCGGCTTTCGATACCATCGACCATGGTATCCTACTGCGGCGTCTCAGGGGGCTGGGAGTGGGAGGCACCGTTTTATGGTGGTTCTCCTATCTCCTGGGCCGCTCGCAGTCGGTTTTGACGGGAGGGCAGAGATCCACCCCGAGGCCTCTCGTTTGTGGAGTTCCTCAGGGGTCGGTTCTCTCGCCCCTCCTGTTCAACATCTATATGAAGCCGCTGGGCAAGGTCATTCGTGGTTTCGGGGTGGGGTATCATCAGTATGCTGATGATACCCAACTTTTTTTCTCTACCCCGAACCAACCCAGCAATGCCCTCGCCGTGATGTCCCGTTGCCTGGAGGCAGTCCAGGTCTGGATGGGGAGAAACAGGCTTTGTCTCAATACTGCCAAGACTGAATGGCTGTGCGTATCTGCATCTCGGGCTAACCAAACTATTCCACCTTTAACGATGGGGGGTGAGGTGTTACCCCCCATTGATAGGGCTCGCAACTTGGGCATCCTCCTGGACTCACGGCTCAATTTTGAAGATCATATAGGAGCCGTGACCAGGGGGGCTTTTGCCCAGGTTCGCCTGGTGCACCAATTGCGACCCTACCTGGACCGAGATGCCCTACGCACAGTCACTCATGCGCTCGTGACCTCCCATTTAGACTACTGCAACGCTCTCTACATGGGGCTGCCCTTGAGGACCACTCAGAGGCTTCAACTGGTGCAGAATGCGGCCGCGCGAGTTGTGATGGGGGTTTCCCGATACTCCCATGTAACACCTCTACTCTGTGAGCTGCATTGGCTTCCGGTTGCCCTCCGGGTGAGATTCAAGGTGCTGGTGATGACCTATAAAGCCCTGAATGGCTTGGGTCCGGGATATTTGAGAGAACACCTGCTGCCAGCATCAATTTCCCTTCGTCCAGTGCGCTCACACAGAGAGGGTCTTCTCAGGGTGCTGCCGTAAAGATTGCCAGCAGATAACACCCAGGGGGAGGGCCTTCTCTGTGGGTGTGCCTGCCCTCTGGAACCAGCTGCCCGTGGAGCTCAGGACTGCCCCTGACCTGCGTTCATTCCGCCGGGACCTGAAGACTTAGCTCTTTGAGCTCTCTGGCCCAGGCTGAGAATTTTAACTGGGGTTTTATTTTCAGGGATAATTTAATCTTTTTAATTGTTTTTTAACTTTTGTATTTTGTATTGGTGTGATTTTAAAATGCCCTGTAAACCGCCCTGAGTCCTTCAGGAAAGGGCGGTATATAAATCTAATAATAATAATAATAATAATAATAATAATAATAATAATAATAATA
>JAKJMR010000450.1:760970-837841 GCA_024449315.1 Daboia siamensis | reverse complement strand
AATAATAATAATAATAATAATAATAATAATAATAATAATAATAATAAAACTCCACTTCCTACTACATGTGCTCACTCTTTTCTTCCAGAGCCATCTTTCTGTCTGGCTCTCTTCTTTAATAAACTACAACCTTCTTTCTAAAGCAATCACCATGTTGTTTATTCTGGGCCTGGACTGGACCCTGATGAAGACTTTTCCTTCAACAGACATATGGGGCAAGGTCCAAATGGGTAGGTTTTGAAGTAAAAGTGCTCATATTCTCTTTATTGGCTATAATTTACAAACCTTTGTCATACCATAAAATATACCTCTAGGCCACAAACAATTAACCTGGCACTAATTTGGGTCAACTATGATATATAATGGAATTTACTTCTGAATTTTAGGATGAAGAACAAATATGCTGTCAGCAGAATTAGGTTGGAATTCTATAGTGACTTCCCAAAATCTATATATATTTTATTTTTTTTTAATTGAAAAGTATTACAATACATTTTTTAAAAACATACTCCCTCCCTCCCCCCAACCCTCCCCTCCCTCCTCCCCAACTTCCCAGAGCTGAATACAGGGTATAAACATACAAACTTAAGCTAAAATATGCTAACAACAAAAATAAAACATTAAATTCTACCGCACTTTAACTCTCCATAAACATAACTATATTACTAACAAATAACAAATAACTAATAATACATCGTATAAAACCCCTCCTTTTCAAATGCTAAATGTAACTTTTTAATCCCATATTTATTCTGAATATATTCGATCCATCTTCTCCATTCCACAATATATCTCTGTTGCGATTGTTCTTTCAAGTATGCTGAAATCTTTGCCATTTCTGCCAAGTTAGAAACTTTCAAAGTCCACTATTCTATAGTAGGCAGTTCCTCCTTCTTCCAATATTGTGCTACTAAAAGTCTTGCTGCCGTAATTAAATTCAACATCAATTTAGTATCTGTAACAGTAAAATCTGTAATAATACCCAACAAAAACAACTGCGGAGAAAAACTTATCTTTTTCTTAAATATCTTTTGCATATTCCACCAAATTTTAATCCAAAAATCTTTAACTTTTTTACAAGTCCACCATATGTGATAATACGTTGCATCCTCACAACCACACCTCCAACATTTAGGCTGGCAATTCGGATACATACTTGCTAGTTTTTTAGGGTCTAAATGCCACCTATAAAACATTTTATAAAAATTCTCTCTTAAATTTTGAGCCTGCGTAAATTTTACATTTCTAACCCAAATCTTTTCCCAAGTATCCATTGTTATAACCTCCTGAAAGTTCTGGGCCCACTTTATCATACAATCTTTGACAAGTTCCATTTCTGAGTCAATTTCTATCAGTGCATTATATATCCTTTTTATATGTGCTTGACCTTGATCTCTAATTTGTTTTACCAAATTTCCATCAGTTATTGAAATACCAACTTTCTGATGTTCTTTCCATTTTGCTTGAAACTACCCATACTGAAACCAAGTTTCTACAATCTTTTCTTCTTTTAAAATATTATATGGCTTTAATTACCATACATTCCTTTCTATCCTTAAAATTTCTTTGTATGTAATCACATCATGTTTAAATCCAACATTTATATTTTCTATTGCATATTTAGGTAATGCCCAAATTGGTATTTTATAATTTAACATTATCCACCGTCTTATCATACAATAAATATGCATGCCAACCAAATAACAAATCATAACCCTCAAGATTTAGTAATCTCCCTTGTGTTAAATTAAACCAATCACTTATTGATGATAAAGCAGCAGCCTCATAATATAGTTTAAGATTAGGCATTTTAAGACCACCTCTTTCACGTGTGTCTTGCATTATCTTAAATTTGACTCGTGGCTTTTTCCCTGCCCAAACAAATTTATTAATACCTTTCTGCCATTCCTCCAAATTTAAATCCTTTTTAAGTATAGGCATGATTTGAAACAAAAATAAAAATTTTGGCAAAACATTCATTTTTACTGCTGCAATTCTTCCCAATAAAGATAATTATAATTTTTTTCAACCATCTAGCTCTTTTTGTATTTTTAACCATAACAATCCATAATTATTTTTATATAATTTCACATTTGAGGCTGAGAGATAAACCCCCAAATATTTAGTCTTTTTAACTATTTCAAATCCTGTTAACTCTTCTAAAACAACCTTTTGTTCTATAGTCATATTTTAGACAATATTTTAGTTTTTTGCGTATTTATCTTAAATCCAGAAACTTTCCCATATGACGTTATTATCTCCATCAACTCTACAACTGAGTAAGTCGGTTGACTTACTGTAATAACCAGGTCATCCGCAAATGCTCTCAATCTATAATCTTGATCTCTTATTTTAATTCCCTTAATTTTATTTGAGTCTCGTATTTTAATCAATAATATTTCCAATGTGAAAACAAACAGCAAAGGTGACAACGGACACCCCTGTCTTGTACCCTTTTCAATATTACATGTTTCTGTCAAGCTACCATTAACTATTATTTGAGCTGTTTGCTTCTGATATATTGCTCTAATAGATTGTAAAAAATGTTCCCCAAACTCCATTTTCTCCAGTGCCTTAAATAAAAATTGCCAATCCAATTGATCAAAAGCTTTTTCAGCATCCAAAAAGATCAGCGCTGCAGAAACTTGGTTATTTCTATCCAAAAATTCCAATAAACCTACAATATGTCTCACATTATTCTTCATTTGTCTACCACTTATAAATCCAGTTTGGTCACTATGAATCATTTGCTGCATTACCTTCATTAATCTATTTGCTAAAATTTTTGCAAGTATCTTGTAATCAGTATTTAAAAGCGATATTGGCCTATAGTTTTTAGCTTGAGTAGCATCTTGATCTTCCTTCGGAATCAACGAAATAAAAGCTGTTTTCCATGATGGAGGCACTTCTCCCAATTGAATTGTCCAAAACAATTCTCTTAAAGGTTCCACCATTTCTGACTGTAACTCTTTATAATAGACAGCAGTCAAACCGTCTGTTCCTGGTACTTTATCTACCTTTAATTGCTTAATTGCTAGAATAATTTCTTCATTATTTATCAATTGATTCATCCCTTCCCTTTGTTCTTGTGTAAGAACAAGAATGTTAACTTCTTGCAGATATCTATTTATAGCTACATCTTGAATCTTGTCTCTAACATACAACTTAGAGTAAAAATCAACAAAAGCCTTTTTAATAAGGTTCTGCTGATACACCACTTTACCCTTGTGCTCTATTCTATCTATATTACGTAACCTTTGTTTCTTCCTTAACAAGTAAGCTAACCACCTACCCAGCTTATCAGCATTGCAAAAGTATTGTGTTTAGCATACCGTAAGTTGGCTGCCACTTGATCTGCCATCAACATATCAAACTGGCCTCTCAGTAAAGTAATTACATCTTTAATCTTCCCATCAGATGGATTCAAAATTAAAGCCTTCTCTTTTCTCTTAATTTCCTCCTCTAATTATTTTCACCTATGTTCCAGTTTACGTCTGTATTTATTATTCAAATATATTAACACTCCTCTCATATAAGCTTTACTTGAATCCCAAACCATCTCAATAGAAGTACCCTTATGCATATTCATATTAAAAAATTCTTTCATCTGTTTTTTACACACTTCCACATTTTCTTGATATCTAAACAAATTTTCATTTAACCGCCAGGACTGTCTATCTCCATTATCTTTTTCTATTTCCAACCATACTGGACTATGATCTGATATAGTTCTTGGGCATATCTTAATCTTCTTAATCCTAGAAAAAAAATCATTAGTAATTAGTACAAAATCAATCCTGGATAAAGATTGATGCCTATCGGAGAAAAAAGTAAAGTCTTTTTCTTGCAAGTGTCTTTCTCTCCAAACATCTCTCAATTCCAAGTCGTCCTTCATCTCAAAAAAAGATTTAGGCAATCTAGCATGACTTGGTGTACTTCTAAAAAGGCCTTTTTTATCCATTTTTACATCCAAAACTCCATTCCCATCTCCCATAAAAATACAAGATTTGTAATCCCACTGGATGATCTTGCTGTGTAATAATTTATAAAATTCTCTTTGCTGTTGATTAGGAGCATATAATCCAACCAAAAGTATTTTCTTGCCTTCTAGTAATAGTTCAATTATAACATATCTTCCTTGTTTATCTGTTTCAATTAAACTAGCTGTTAAAATGTTCTTAACATAAATAACAACTCCATTTTTCTCATCAGGAGCAGAGGCAATGAACTGTGTGCCCAGCCTAAAGTTTATCAAATACTCGAATATGTGTTTATCAGCCTAAAGTTTATCAACTGCTCGAATATGTGTTTCCTGTAAGCAAATAACATCATTTTTAAATTGTTTTAGGTATTGAAATACTTTCCTTCTCTTATTCGGTGAATTTAATCCATTAACATTCCAAGTTAGAAGCTTTGTCGCCATCTTTTGCAACCTGAAGCTTTTGGAGCACCTCATCCAAAATCACCTGCACTCTCTTCGGTTTCGCTCCTCCCGCTGCTTCGCTATAAGTAAGATTCTGAGATGTAATTATAGCTTTCTGTGTTCTTGTTCTTGTCTCATTCATCTGGTTGCAGCCCGTGTCACTCTTTGTTCTCTAACCTCTTCCATTGGTACCGGAATCTGGTCCACTCCTGTAGTTTGCTGGGATTCTATTTCTTTCTGCTGAGTAACTCCTTCAGCTCCTTGTATGCTCTCCATTTGTGACTGACGCTCTCCTTCACCATTTCTCCTTTTAAATTCTGAAGATGGCGGAGATCCTGCCTTCAAAATATTGGCATAAAAATCTTGTGCCTGCAAAACTGTATTGAGATGATATCTCGTGCCTACATGCATCACCACCATACCTACTGGAATCTCCCATTTAAACTGGATCTCCCGTTTCCTTAATTCTTCTGCCAAGAAAGCAAATTCTTTTCTTTTCCTTAAAATTCTTGGAGGAATCTCTTTCAAAATTAAAACTTCTTGCTGAGGTACTGTAAATCTATTATTATAGAAGGCTTGAATAACCTCATTTCTGATTGCTCTCTTTGTAAAGTAAACCACCACATCTCTAGGTAATTTTCTTTGTCTTGCAATCCAAGAATTAACACGAAATATTTTATCTATATCCCCCATAATATCTTCTGATGAGCACTCCAAAACTTGTTCAAGAGCCTGTGACACTATTTCTTTCAAATTTTCCTTAGGATCTTCTTTCAAATCTCTGATTCTCACAGCAAATTCCATATCGCGGTATTGTAGCATGACTACATCATCATCAATCTTTTCGATCACATTTTCAGCATCCAGCATTTTAGCATCTAATCTCATGTTATTTTGACTATGTTCTTCCACGCGGTCATCCAAATGCTCAATACACACTGCCAGCCCTTGAAATGCAGCCAAAATGTCTGCTCTTATTTCAGTATTCTTCTCCTCAATAAGTTCAGCTATTTGTTGGGATTGTATTTTTAAAGCATCCTGCAAATCTTTTATTGTTAAAGCTGGTGCGGATGCAGGTGCCGCAGGAGGAGGCATCAAAGCCTGTAATGAAGACTGTTGAACTGGCGAAGCACCAGCACTTCTAGGAACTTTAGTTGGTTTAGAAGCCATTTTAACACCGTTACTTCTGTTGCGCACTTTCACTTTCCGCACCGCTTGCAACTTTTTCCACAAATTACTCTGAGTTAAAGTTCAAATACTTGCTCTTACAGCATTCTCCTGCACAGCTCTGCCTGCATCCAAGTAATCCACGATTTACTATCGATGGCAGGGATGGCTGTAGCGTCCTGCTCTGCTCCAAAGCAGAGCAGAGGCGTCCCGGAGTCCAGAGCAAACTCAGGCTTTGGGGTGGCTCACACCCTTCAACCACCAGAGTTAAAACTCTGGTGATCTAGGGGAGCTCTACCCCTGCCTAAGCGCTCACCCCCTCCTCTTCTCCCGAGGAGCGAGTTTCTGAGCCGCCAAACAGCTGATCATCGCTGTTTTTAGTGGCTCTACGGAAAGCAGCGGGGCTGATGGCCAAAATGGCCGCCATCAATGGAGCCTTGCCACCTGGAAGTCCCCATATTCTATTTTTCTTGCCCTCAAAAATAATCTGATTATTGTCTCTAGCACTCTCCCAGAGGAAAAGGTACAATAAAGAAATAGGACTAAAATATATTGCTATGAGCTAGTGTGAGTGTGTTGCTATGGAAAGAAAAAAACACCCAGTCATATATATTCCTTCCCAACTTTTATCAACTGGGAATTAACCTCTTGTCATAGCAGTGAAAATCAACTTGTACTTTGAGGGGGAAGAATAGATGACTGAAAAATGGATGGTAATGGCTGAAGGCATGTGGAAGTTTCCTTACAGACCATTGAAACATATAAGACCGAAAATTACTTTTACCCAGCTCTGCCTCCAGATTTCATTTCTGTGGTTCCATCAGCATTTAAAAATGATTAGTTTGTATACAGCTTTGCAGTTTTCCAAGAGATTTTGTAGCATGACAGGGCAGTTGACTGGGTCACTACACGCACAACTGCATGATGCTGCAATCTGTGGTGTTAAAAAGTAATGAAAAATAATGTGCAGTAACAGAAAACATGTAAAATTGTAACCTTGTTGAAATATATCTGAACAATTAAGTATTCTATTTACATAGGTAGAAATGTCAACTTAAAGTGTATATATAAACAGATTGCAGTTTGGGATATTAGACAGATGTTGAAACTCAAGTCTTCTTTAACTGCTTAGTGACCAAGGAGTTACTAAGAAAATGAAGAATATTAACTGTCTAGAAGCAGGAGGACCTATACCATAATCATGAAAGAGTTTTAACTACAAAGGAATGGTTATTTGTCAGCTCCATAGCCATCTTCAAATTGATCTACAGAGCAGAGGGTTGGACTAGGCTTTTCAACCTTTTCACCCATTGTACCACTTTTAGGATATGGCAATATTTGAGTACCACCAGTCACCGAACAAGGTGTCAAAAACTTGATGACCAAAAAAAAAAGGGAAAAAGTGAAAGTATAGGTAGTCCTTGACTTACATCAGTTTGCTTAGTGACTGTTCAGTTACAACAGCACTGAAAAAAGTATTTTATGACCATTTTTCACACTTAGGGTCATGTGATTTACATTTGCATGCTTGGCAACTGATTCATATTTATAATGGTCACAGTGTCCCAGGGTCATGTCATCCCCTTTCGCAACCTTTTGACAAGCAAAGTCAATAGGGAAAACAGAGTCAATTAACAAACATGTTACTAATTTAACAACTGCAGTGTTTCAGTTAACAAATGTGGCAAGAAAAGTCATAAAATGGGGCAAAACTCATTTAACAAATTTCTCCCCTGTCTCCTTTTATATCCTCTCCTCTATCTCTCTTCTTTTATATCTTCTCTCCTCTCCCCACTCCTCTTTTTATATCGTCTCCTCTTCCCCACTCGTCCTTTTATATCAGGGGTGTCTAACTTGATTTCATTGAGGGCTGCATCAGCATTGTGGTTTCTGTTGGGATGTGGGAGTGGGGGGGGTGGCCAGCGTACATCACTCATGTTGGGGGTGCCTGTGAGAGGCCCACTCCCTCTCCACGTGAGGAGACCCAGCTTTGTAACCAAATCATCCTTAGCAATAGGATGGAAAACCACCAGGATAGGCCAGGAGGAGGGGTCAAGGGGATGGCAAAAGGGCAGATATTGGCCAAATGCTAAGGCAGGACTTCCCTCTGACCCTCTCTCTTTCTCAATCCAATCTCCTTCCTTCTCTTCTCCCTTTCTGTTCACTACTTTTCTTACAAAAAATCTTTTCTCTTGCTCTTTCTCACACACATGTCCCTCCAAATTTCCTTCCCATTCTCACGCACACGCCTCTCCAAAAGCCTTCCCCCCCTTGACAAAAGCCTTTTCTCTTCTGCCTCTTTGTCTGGCATCTTTTTTTCTCTCCCTCTCCCACCAAAACTGCCTCCTTTTATATTTTCTCCTATCTCTGCCCCCTCCTCCTTTCTCTTCCAGGTGAGCTGGAAAAGCTGATCCTGGAGCCTTTGTCTCACCCCAGCAGCCCTACAGCTCCTGAGGACTCTCTCAGGGCAAGGCCTGTGCTATGCCGCTTTGGCTCGTTCCCTCCCCTGCTACACTTGGCTAGGCTGGGCAGGGCTGCATACCACCTGACAGGTGCCAATGTGCCACTGGTGGTACATGTACTGTCAAGTTTCCGATGTATGGGCTTTTCAAGTGACCCTGAGGCATTGTTTACCTTAAAAGTCCTTTATTAGCCTAATACACCGGCAAATGCTTGCTCGAAGGAAGCTGGAATTTGAAATCTCTGCCCCCTTGCACAATATATTAAAACATAATTCTCCACCTTTCTAATTTTGTCATTAATCATATTCTCCATTTATTTTAAAGAACCAGTTTCCCTTCCATTAGAAAACCTGCCAAGCTCTTATCTTCTTTAATTTCAGATGGCCTTGAGGAACAATCCTCCTCTTTCCTCCTCCCAACCTTAATCCAATCTCTTAAAGAAATACACAAGTTTAACATATGAAATGGCTACTTCTTCATCTCTCTTGTCAAGCAATAACATTCAATGTTAGCAGCGTTGACATGTACATTGGTTGAAAAGCCCTGGTCTAAGATAGCAGAGGCTGATATTTATTTATTTACATGCTTCGTAGCTAACTTTCAGAATCAGGCCAGATACTTTGCTGTGGAGTCTCATGGACAATTAAATTATTTTTATGCCTAATACAAAATTTTTTAGTAAATGTTTTTCCTCAGATGTAATATTCCCATGACATCCAAAACCAGCTGCCTAGGAAGATCTTCTAATTCTCGTTAAACCAATTTAACTAAATCTCGTTAAATTTTATTAGTGCTGATAGTACTTGATGTCAAGAAATAATGTTATGTAAATGGTCTAAGTCTACTCTCCCTTTCTGCTTCATCACATCAGCCTAACAGCCACCACCATCTTGGCTTGATGCAGGTTTCAGACAACACCCAAAAAGACAGAGAATGAAGTCACAGATTTACTTTTCCTGAAATGTGGCTTTTTTTTATAACTCATAGATAGTTCTTGATATTTAGCATTTTCTGGGAACTGGACTTTTTCCTGGACAGAAGCACAATCGGAGATGGCCAATAGAAGAAAGAGAGTAAAATAACATACTATGTCACTGGAGCCAGTCTGAGCTTTGATGTTTATTTTTAGTATAAGCAAGAATATGATGAATTTTAAAAGCACATTTAATTCTTATTAAAATAAAAGATCCAATTTTCAATTAAGTCCAAGGGCCAATATAGAAGTCAGGGCTTCATAAAAGTCAGTATTATTACCAAACGTTTTGGCATTTAGTCTGTTTCCAAAGTTGGATCTTCCTATAAACATAGTGATTTATTTGATCCTTTACTACTTTGACATTTCAAGCCCAATTTATTGGGATTAAATCCAAAGTAATAAGGAATGTATCAAACTGACTACAAAATTTTTTTCTAAAGCAGCATAACATTTTAATTAAAAGATGAAATGCAATCTAATATTTGAGATTTAAAAGTGATATTAATATGCTCTCATTTAATACCTAAATTTTATATAATACACTTAAAAGTATACATAGTAACATTAC
Source organism: Daboia siamensis (assembly GCA_024449315.1). Classification (NCBI taxonomy): domain Eukaryota; kingdom Metazoa; phylum Chordata; class Lepidosauria; order Squamata; family Viperidae; genus Daboia; species Daboia siamensis. The sequence goes on along the minus strand of JAKJMR010000450.1, from coordinate 828,245 downwards.
TTTATTAACAATGGGAAACATATCTATTTTAATATTAACACTTTAAAGTATAATATTTTAATGAAAAGTAGGATTCTTGACTAATTTTTTTTTAAAAAAAAACCAGTGCAACTATAAACGGAGCTTTGATTATATCTGTCAGAAACTTCATTTTTATTTCTCAACCCTTAAGAACAGTGACACAGGGAAAAGAAATCACAATAAAACCTCTGGTTTACTAGAAGGCAGATCATAAGACATGGATAAATAATTAGCATTTCTCTTCTAGTGGCCCTACTCAAATCTTACTTAAATTTACCCATAACTATTTTTAATTAAAAATGAAAAACGTCCTATCATAATTTAACCATATTAGATATGAAAAAGCACCTTTGGGACAACCATATTAGGATCAGAGCTAAAGAAGCTTCTTGGATGTGAAGCAAAACATCTTTAAAGAAAAACAAGAAAGTCCAGTTGCCTCTTGAAAAAAGCACCTTTGGACTCCTACTGAAAAGTTTTGCTTTACAATGGTTCCCTCTTGACTTTTTCTCCCAAACCACTTTTTCACACTATGCTGCTTCCTACCAACAATTTTATTGATTAGTCCTTGGGCCATATCAAAGTGCAAATATCCAGCACAAATTGTTACTAAAATTTGATACAAGCAATTTAAAATGGAATTTGATAAAATACAAAATGGAATTAGAATAAAATACGATTTAAAATGAAATGGTAATAAAATACAATCTAAAATGAAATTGTAATAATGTACAATAATTTAAGATATAAATAAAATATGATAAAATTATATTTCGGAGTCACCCTTGCAATCTACCCCAATCAGCCCCACATATGCTGATCTCAACTGGACCATTTTGTTTAGGTACTGTGCTACATTAAATGTTATTTTCAAGTTCTGGTCAGACATAAGGTAAGTTATTTTGATATGGGGATCCCAATGGGTCATTTGTTTGGTATATAGACCAAGATACCTGTCTCTCACCCTCTTATACAGGCAACAGTCAAATAGGATGTGAGCCAGGACTTCTAATTCTGCTGCTCCGCAAATGCAGAGACGTTCATTATAGGGAATAGCATGAAATCTCCCATATCTGACCATTGTAACAAGCTGTTCATGTAAATATCTCCCTGAGATGTTTTGGGAGTTCTGACTTCAAATAACTGTCTGTTTGAAAAGTACGTTTGTATTTACTCAGCCATTTCAAGTTACCCACCTTACCAAGGATAGCTATATCAGTTTGTGTTTCTATATCCTTAATTCTTTGGGCAACTCTTTTTTGGGATTGTTCTCCTGTTACGCAAGAGACGGGAAGGCCACAGCTTCTTACAAAATTTGTTAGTTTGGTGATCCAGGAGATTTGTGATTGTAGTTTTATTTGCTCTAGTACGCATTAACTTGGGGAATCTATCAGTCTCCATTTCATTAACTTTGCACCAGTAGTTATAAGCTCTAATTTTAGATAATGCCTGAATTGTATGAATTCCCAATTCAGCTCTAAATGCTGCAGCAGATGTTCTTGGATCTACACCCAAAATACATCTCAAATGCTGGGACTGTGTTTGTTCTAGGACTGTGGTTGAGTAAAGACCCCAAATTTCTGCTCCATACAAAAGCATTGTGATAACCTTAGCCTTATAAACCTTGATTAATGGGGCTAGGGACCCTTGGTAACTATGGTTCTTTAGTTTGAGCAGTAAATTCAAACGGGCTTTTGCTCTAAATGTACTCCGTTGATGATGGCAGGCCCAAGATCCAGTCTTGGAAAAAGTTATACCCAAATATACAAAGGTGTTAACTTGTTCAATTGGTTCACCATCTAATTGCCACTTATCTCTCTGATGGTTTCTTCCAAACACCATTATTTTTGATTTAGTGCTCCCTACCCCAATTATGTCTTTATTAATATTTTGTAATATAAAAAAACCTTTATAGCTTATAAATAACTACAGAGATGAGACTGGAGACAGATGAAGGATAAAATATATACAGTAATCTGTCTGCAATCCCACTTTGCACAATCATCATATTGAGCTTCAGCTCAACCCTGACAAGACTGAGTGGCTGTGTGTGCCGGCGTCTCGGGAAATTCAGATTGTTCCATCGTTAACTATGGGGTGTGAGATATTACCCCCCGTAGATAGGGCTCGCAACTTGGGTGTCCTCCTAGACTCACAGCTCTCTTTGGAAGATCATATAGGAGCTGTGACTAGGGGCGCCTTCGTCCAGGTTCGCCTGGTGCGCCAGTTGCGGCCCTATCTGGACTGGGATGCCTTGCACACAGTCACTCATGCACTCGTGACCTCCCGTTTGGACTACTGCAACGCTCTCTACATGGGGCTGCCCTTGAGGACTACTCGGAGGCTCCAGCTGGTGCAGAATGCGGCCGCACGAGTGGTGGTGGGGGTTTCCTGATACTCCCATGTAACACCTCTACTCCACAAGCTGCATTGGCTTCCGGTTGTCCTCTGGGTAAGATTCAAGGTGCTGGTTATGACCTATAAAGCCCTAAATGGCATGGGTCCGGGTTCCTTACAGGAACACCTGCGGCCGGCATCAACTTCCCTTCGTCCAGTGCGTTCCCACAGAGAGGGCCTCCTTAGGGTGCCGTCGGTCAAAGAGTGTCGACTGGCGGCCCCCAGGGGGAGGGCGTTCTCTGTGGGCGCGCCAGACCTTTGGAACCGTTTACCGGTGGAGCTCCAGATGGCTCCCGACGTTCGTCCTTCCGACGTGACCTAAAAACATATTTATTTGAACAAGCTGGCCTGGTCTGATGGGTTTAGGGGTATTTTAATGCTATTGTATTAACTTATTGAATTGGGCTGTAGTATTTAATATTTTTTAACTTTTATATATTGTATTTTATTGTATTGCCCTTTACACCGCCCTGAGTCCTTCGGGAGAAGGGCGGTATAGAAATTAAATTATTATTATTATTTGAGTTTTTGAATTATAGGCAAAAAAAATACAAAACCACGAAGTCTTATCCAAATTTCTCCTATTTACACCTATATTTGAATCACATAATATTGTGAGGAATTTGATGATAAGGCTTGTAAAAACATCATGCCATATCAGGTTTTATCAGATTGCACAAATCCTATTTGTAAAAATAATAAAGGGGGATATAAATAAAATAAAAATAATACAATAAAATATTCTATTTTTTATGTAAAATCCTCTGTTAAAGTAAATTAACTAAGCACAATGCAATGATCTAGCAAATGTCTCAAATGACAATATCTTTGTTTTATACTAAACATCTTTTATAAGAATGTTCATGTTTTATGCCAGGGGTGTCGAACTCAATTTCATTGAGGGCCGCATCAGCATTGCAGTTGCCCTCAGGGGGCTGGGTGGGTATGGCCAAGGTGGGCGTGGCCTACTGGGTGGGCGTGGCTAGAGTGCGTATGGCCTACTGGGTGGGCGTGGCCAGCTCTACATCGTTCGTATCAAGGGTCCCTATGGGGGGCCTGGGCAGGAGTGGGACAGATCTGAGGGTCTCTGGCAGGAGGAGGGTCTCTGGGCCAGGGCCAAGGCAGTGGGGGCCGTTCCCTCACTGTTCCCAGGATGGTTTTGCGGGCCGCATGAAACCACTTCGTGGGTTGCATCCGGCCCCCGGGCCTTGTGTTTGACATATCTGTTTTATGCAGTATTTTGGGATTTCTTTATTTTCAAAACATACAGGGGTTGGCAACCTGAAACAGTGAAAGAGCCTCTCAGAACTGGTTCCCTCACAAAAGAAAAAACTGGGAGCGGCAAATCCATGCACGCGCAGAACAGGGGGCTTAACTGAAGAGTGGAAGAAGCAAAGATTGGGAGCCGCCGCGCTTGCAGTGTTTGACGGCTTTGGCGGCAGGAGCAGTGGTGTGTCCAGGCAGCACCGCCTGGTAGTTGGAGGGGCGGGAGCTGCCGGCAGCATTGCCCAAACCCGCTTGCCAAGTACTGCCTGCTGGGCACGGCGAGAGCAGTAGGGGGCCCCAACAACAGCCGTTGCCGCCACCTTCCTGTTGCTGTTGTCTGGGAGCCTCAGCTGCCAGAACAACTGCCTGGTCCTTGGGGGGCGTTGCCGCCATGGGGGCGGGCTCGGGAATTTGGTTCTGCAGGGGAGACAGAGTCTGGCGGAGATCCAGCGGTGGCTCCTCTTTCTTCGGGGCAGGCAGCAGAGAAGAGAAGGGGGAGGCGAAAGTGACGTCACGGCAAAATCTGGAGACTGAAGATGCTGCATTGCCATGAGGGGGGAGGGGTAAATGGTGCCCCTTCCAACAGGGCACAGAGAGAGAAACCGCTGCCTCTGCTGCCACTGAGCCTTGGGCAGGTGGATCCCTATGCGGTGGGGATGCCTCCAGATCCCTGCACAAACAGCGATGGGGGGCAAGCCAATGGCTTGGACTTGCTGCCAGCAGTAGTGGCTACAGCCGCTTGGGGAGGAGTAAAAGGTGCCCCCTCCAACAGGGCACAGCGAGAGGAACAACCGCCTCTGCTGCCGCTGAGCCCCAGGCAGGCGGATTCCCATGCGGCAGGGGGACGCCTCCGGATCACTGTACAAATGGGAGAAATGCGCCAATGGCTTGGACTTGCTACCAAGGTCAGCAGGTCTGGCAGGCATCACAGGGGAATGTATCGGAAGATCCGCTGCCTGAGGGACACCCGAAAGGTGGGGGCTGAGAGGGGAAGCTTTTGAGACCCTCGGCGACCCTCCCAGGCTAGCAGAGGTAGCGGCGGAGCAGGATGAGGAGAGACCCACCGGGCAGGGAAGAGGTGGGCCCGGGGCAGGCAGATCCCCATGTGGCGGCGGGGACGCCTCCGGGTCTCTGAACAAATGGCGGCGGGGGAGGTGCGCCAATGGCTTGGACTTGCTGCCAAGGTCAGCAGGCCTGGCAGGCTCTGCAGGAGAATCTCTCGGAAGATCTGCTGCCCACGGGATGGCCGAAAGGTAGGAGCTGAAAGGGGAAGCTTCCGAGACCCCCGGTGACCCCCTCTGGGCTAGCAGAGGCTGTGGCGGAGCAGGGCGTGGGGAGACCCGCTGGGCAGAGAAGAGGCGAGCCCGGAGCACTCCAAGACTGGCAGAAAAAAAGCCCAATCACCTTTCCAGTCCTCCCATCTCTTCCTCCGCTGCTGCCACGTGCAGTCCAAAGAAACAAAGAGGTTTGTGGGCAGTCCCACAAACCAAAGAAGTTCAACCAATCAATTCAAACTTTGCGAGTTTTTTTTTCTCGTGAGAAGCTTGAATTGATTGAACTTTTTTAGTCCCACTTTTTAGGGGGGGAGGGACTGCACATGGCAGAGGAATGGAGCTGCAGGAGATGGCTGAAAGAGCCGCATGCAGCTCCAGAGCCGTGGGTTACTGACCCGTGGGCTAAACCATTAGTGTCTGGGTGGAAGATCATATAAACTGGGTTCAATTTTCTAAGAGTATTAAGGCATCTCAATACCTTATCATTTTGAGCTTTTCTTCTTGTTAATCAGGCCTTCAATCTGATTTTTTCTCTATTTTCTCTATTTTCCTTCGCACACATTCCAAGCAGTTTAAAGCCCTAAGCAAGTACATTTGCCTTCTGGATGTGAAAACTGCAGATATTTATCAATACGAATTACAACATCTATAACGTATTTTTTCAATAAGCACTTTTATTCAGATGTCCCACTGAGTTCAATTTAACTTTCAAACAAATATGTGTAGAGGCCTACAGCTAACTGCAAGAAATCTTTATAGTACTTAGTTCTGAAAAGGCATTTATAAAATTGCACTTAATTTTTATTAGTAAATACGTGTGAGAAAATTTTAAAAAAAGGATATTATAAGACATGATAGATGCTATCAGTACAAATTCTCTACACTACAAATCACCATCTACAAACTTGTCATACTCTTCCAAGGACATTTCAGTAATGCTTTCCATCCACCTTATCTATTGTCTACCCATTGTTTTACAGAAGCATTTTTCTAATCTATCCTCTGCTCATATCATGCCTAAAATATAATTCCTAGAGAGCAGTCAGCTTTTTAAAACTAAATTGTTCTTTTTGAAGTCCACAATATTTTCAGTAATCCATAATATGAAAGTGTCTTATTTTTCTTTTTCAATGTCTAATTTTCACAACCACATTAATAGCATATTCATTAATAACACTCATATGCAGTGCATACAAACTGGATTTCTGTCTATTTAAAGTCCTTCATCTGTGAATTGGTACATTTTAAATATGGACATTATGCCTAGAGACTAATAATTCAGTATATAATCAATGCTATTTTTCTAATTTCCAATTTATGACATTTTTACAAACTTAATTATTATTTATTTTTCATGGTTTGCATTCTCATATGTTCCTCTTTATTATTTTTATGAGAAAAACATATAAAGGAACTTGGCTGAGTTATATGGGCTTCCTGTTGACTTTAAAACAAATTGTTCCAAACTATCTTTATTTTCTTTTAAGATAGGCACAGCTGGGCCTATCTTCATTCAGACAGAGGGGCTTGGCCTGGCCACAAGAGACCTTTCACTGGCAGCAGCACAAAAGAAGGTAACACAAAAAAGGAAGACCCTAGCTGGTAGCAGTAGTGCACAATGAGGTGGGCAGGTAGGGAGTGGGTAGGTAGGCAGCCAAAAGGCAGTCATAAAGGTTGGCAGACCTATGTGAGGCCAAATTTGCTTCACATGTTTGCAAGGGTGCAACAGCTAAAACTTTGAGGACTAGTCATAAGTCTCTTTGATCAGCGCCTTTATAATTTTAAATAGTGACTGAATGTATGGCTGTTAAACAAGGACTACCTGTATTAAGTTATAAGATTTATTTTTAACGGATGTAATCAAAAATTCAAGATTAACATGCAGTCAGCATAAATTGCTCCAGATGAGGTTATGTGGGGATACAAAACATGTCTTTCTCTCATCTTACACATGTTTTCCGTGAAAAATGCGAAACAAGGCTTACTTACGTACATTCACACATGCATAAATTCTGCATACAGGTAGTCCTCAACTTGCAACCACAATTAAGCCTAAAATTTCCATTGCTAAGCAAGACAGTTAAGTGAGTTTTACAACCTTTCTTGCCATAGCTGGCAAATGAATCTCTGCAGTTAAGATAGTAATGGTTGTTAAGTGAAGCTGGCTTCCCACTGACCTTGTCAGAAGATCACAAAAGTAATCACATGATCTTGGGACACAATAACGGTCATAAATATATGCCAGTTGCCAAGGATCCGAATTCTGATTACATGACTATGGGGATACCGCAACAGTCATAAGTATGAAAATACAGTCATAAGTCACTTTTTTCAATGACGCTATAATTTCAAACAGTCACTAAACAAATGGTTGTACAGAAAAGATCAGTTGTCAGTTGAGGACTACTTGTATACAATTTTAATTATTTATTTTTTACCGTTCTGACTTTTTACATTAACATGTCATAAAAAATAAGTTAGATATTTGCTATTAGGCATCTATTTACAATGTATTCTTGGAGAATGTATGCAAGGCTACATCTCATCCTACCTCCCATTATTTTCAAAGTGTATTAATGACACGGAATTACCTTATGAAAAAATAATTTCACTAAAAGTGACTTCCAATGGAATGTTATGAGTTTTGACAGTTCTGTGATTTAAGGTAATGCCCTCCAAGGAATTTTGAATAATAAAAGTTAACTGCTTTGTTACTGCTTAAGGAGGAAGAATTTTGTGATTATATCAAATGGTAGTACAGTATATGAAAGAGGGAGAAAGACAAATGGAAAAAAGAAAATGTTCCTCCTGGGTTTAAATAGCAGTGAAAGAAATTGTGGTACAGTAGAAACAAAGCACGCTTCGTATACATGTTTTCCACTGCAGTGGAATTCAGACAATTCAAAGAAATGTCTCCTTTGCTTTTATTGTTTTCAGATAATGATCCCTTTGGCTGATCAGCCATCTCATCCTTCTCTCCAGCACCCAATTCTGTAGTCTCCTGATAGATCTGACTGACAAAACGTAATGGGGAACAATTCTTAGCACCATAATCAAAGTAATGCACAGAGATGACCACAAATTAATGCACTGAAGAATGTCCACAAATTCAAAAATACTGAGTAAACCCTGGAGTTAGTTACTTTATTCATCCAGTGAAAAATACTGCTGTGTCTCTAAATAAGAATATCAAATTTGGACATTGTAAAATAAAATTTCAATAACCTTTCAGTTCAGTGGTATGTTTATTAACATTTTAGCCATTCTTGTTTGCCATGTCATTTAGTTGAACTTGACTTTGTTGCTTCTTTAAAATTTTACAAAAGGCTCCTTATTATCTATCGTAAGCCATTTAAACTGTCCAGAGCTTGCTGGGAAGTGCTACAAACAGTGAGTTAAAAAGGAGTTGGGAGGAGAAAAGTAGCAGCCCAAGCGCCTAACTGTGTGCGTATAACTAAAAATCAAAAACAGCAGTGGTACATTCAGGGCAAGTGCATCTGAGATTCCTTGTATCTCATTTTGCAGCTGTCTTTCGCAGTACACTTTTCAAACTTGGAAACTATCCTATATGTAAACAAATCACTAGTCTAAAGGACAGATTATTTATTTATTGGACTAATACTCACTAACAGAGATGAAATGATAGAAGGTGTTGAAGCCACAGGAACCTTGGGAGGAAGTGATCATGCAATATTGGAATTCAACATTATGGAAGCACAAGCAATAGAACACAGTCAAACTAGAGTCTTGGACTTTAAGAGAGCTAATTTCAATGAACGTAGAGAGGACTTTCGAAGGATTCCATGGATGAGAATCCTCAAGGGGAAAACAACTCAAGAAGCTTGGGAAATTTTGAAAAGTATAGCCCATTCTAGCACAATACCAACAAAGAGGAAAAATAACAGCTCTCAAAAGAAACCAGGATGGCTGCATAAAGAACTCTATGACAAATTGAAAGATAAAAAGGACAAGTATAAAAAGTGGAAAGAGGGGCACATAACTAAAGCAGAATATCAGCAAATAATCCAAGCCTACAAAGATGAAGTGAGGAAAGCTAAGGCTCAAAATGATTTAAGGTTTGTGACCAAAGTCAAAAATAACAAAAAAAGCTTCTTTCAACATGTAAAAAACAAGGAAAAAGTTAAGGAAATGATTGGTCCATTAGTGGGGGAAAGTGGCAAGAAGGTGACAAGCAACAGGGAGAAAGCAGAACTATTTAACTCATTTTTTGCCTCTGTCTTTACACAAAGGGAAAAAACAGTCCAACCTATCAAAAACAGTACCATAAAAAATAGATTAGAAACACAAGTTAAAATAGGCAAGAAAATGATAAGCAAGCACCTATCCAGCCTAGACGAGTTCCAATCACCGGACCAGATGAATTAAACCCCAAGGTTCTCAAGCAACTGGCAGACGTGATCTCAGAACCATTGAAGCATATTTTCCAAAGATCCTGGAGCACTGGGGAACTACCAGTTCCCATCTTCAAAAAAGGGAAAAAAATAGATCCAGGAAATTACAGATCTATCAGCCTGACCTCAATACCTGGGAAGATTCTGGAAAAGATAATCAAACAACAAATCAGCAACATCTAGAGGCAAACAAAGTCATTTCTAAAAGCCAACATGGGTTTGTCAAAAACAGATCATGCCAGACAAATCCTATTGCATTCTTTGACCAAGTGACAAAATTAGTGGACCAGAGGAATGCTGTGGATATAATTTACTTGGGCTTCAGTAAGGCATTTGATAACAACCTATTACTTGATAAGAAAAATGTGGGTTAGATAGTGTCACCACCAGATGGATTCGTAGCTGGCTGACCGACTGTACTCAGCATGTGGTCCTCAATGGAACTGCATCTACTTGAAGGAAAGTGTGTAGAGGGGTGCCCCAGGGCTCTGTTCTAGGCTCAGTGCTCTTCAACATCTTCATCAACGATTTGGACGAGGGGATAGATGGGGAACGCATCAAATTTTCAGATGACACCAAGCTGGCAGGAATAGCCAACGCTTGAAAAGATAGGCTTAAGATTCAGGAGGATCTGAACAAACTGGAACACTGGGCGCTATCTAACAAAATGAAATTCAATGGTGAAAAAATTAAAGTTCTACATTTAGGCAAGAAAACCGAATGTACAGGTATAGGTGGTACCTTGCTCAATAGTAGTAACTGTGAGAGGGATCTTGGAGCCCTAGTGGACAATCGCTTAGATATGAGCCAGCAGTGTGCTGCAGCTGCCATAAAAGCCAACACAGTGCTAGGCTGCATTAACAGAGAGATAGAATCAAGATCACGCCGAGTGTTAATATCACTTTACAATGCCTTGGTAAGACCACACTTGGAATACTGCATTCAGTTTTGGTCAGCACAATGTAAAAAGATGTTGAGACTCTAGAAATAGTGCAGAGAAGAGCAACAGATGATGTCTGGAGGCTAAAATATATGAGGAACGGTTGCTGGAATTGGGTATGTCTAGTTTAATGAAGAGAAAGATGAGGGGGGACAGGACAGCAGTGTTCCAATATCCCAGGGGCTGCCACAAGGAAGAGGAAGTCAAGCTATTCTCCTAAGCACCTGAAGGCAGGACAAGAAGCAAGGGATGGAAACTAATCAAGGAGAGAAGCAACCTAGAACTAAGGAGAAACTTCCTGACAGTCAGAACAATTAATCAGTGGAACAACCTGCCTCAAGTAGTGAATGCTCCAGGAAGAGACTGGACAGCCATTTGTCTGAAATGGTATATGGTTTCCTCCCCAAGCAGGGGGTTAGACTAGATGACCTCCAAGGTCCCTACCAACTTCATCATCATCATCATCATCACCATCATCATCATTATACATATTTTTCTATAATCTATATGATCAAGTCTATTTCATCAAGATGAAAGGTATTATTCTCTCCACTAGCCTTGCAGTGCCTGTCAAAAGGTAGTTATGAATAACATGCATGTAACAGATGACAAGGTAACAAATCATAAGGAAGCATAATAAAGTTGCAAAAATTCTTATGGTATTGTGGGAAGTCAGCCCCACAGAGAAAGAAATATTAAAAGGGCAGGAAAATATATTTCCTCAAAGAGGCAGAAAAGCATGGCCAGTTTTCTTAATAGCCCCAAGTCTCCCTCCCCCAAGCAGAAACCAGCTCTATAGAAATGCAGATGTAAACCCTCCAGGAAAGTTGGAGGCCCCCAGCTACAAAATTAAGAAGACAAAGACACCTAAAATCTACCCCACCCAAAGTCTAAGACAGGACATAATAGGATTAACCCACAGATGCCAAAGGGACACAGGTCAAAATACCTGATGCAGGAAATACAAAGCCCCAAACAGGAACAGAAACCAATTCAAGATCCCCAGAGGGTATAAAAACCCACTGCCTACATGTGCTCTCTCTTTTTTCCAGAGCCATCTTCCTGTCTGGCTCTCCTCTTCAATAAACTATAACCTTCTTTCTAAAGTAGGTGCCATGTTGTTTAGCCCCGGCTTTGACTGAACCATGATGAAGACTTTTCCTTTAACAGTATATTAAAATGTTGGATGCTTTGTATCACATGCTTTTTTATTATCCAGCACCAATTTTTAAATGCATTTAGTAGAGTAAGCTCGTAGTTATACCACAATAAATTTACCAACTCTTCAGTTGCATCTAAATTTCAACCAATAATGTAATTTTAAACAACTGAAATAAAAAAGTGGTTAAAAATTAGAAACAAATACATAATGCTTAGCTTTCACTTTTCCTTTCTCCCAATAACAATTAAAAATTCAAATAGCAAACATAGCACTGAAATCCTTGCTACACATAAACATCTATGCAAAATATTGCAATCTGATGTCTTAATGATCAACCAAAATGTTTTAAACTAATGCACAACTTATAAACAAGCCTTTCAAAGGAAACATCCTATTAAAATAAATCCATAATGAATCTACTACTAGGCATAGCAATTTTAATCAAAATATTATTTTATAAGGTTATGGAAAACAACAGTTATGAGTCTATAAAATCATTTGTAAACAAATGAAACCAAGCTACAGTGGAAAACAAACTTTTTGTAAAATTCAATTATTTTTGTAGCTATTCATTCCACCAATCAAAGCTTGAAATAAAAGACTAATTTTGTACAACAAAATTTATCTAATATTCTACTAAAAATGTTGCTGTGACTGATAAAATTTTAGAATATAAATAAAATGTAAAAATATAATTAAAATATGAGAAAACATAAAATACCTAACCTATTTTTTATTTAAATGCATCTTGTGCTACAATTATATTTGGAGCCAAAATATTTAGAAATATGTGTTTATATGGCTGCAAGTTATTGTTTCCGCTATTCATTAAAATGATTGTACAAATCAATGATAAATCAATTAAAAAACAGAGCAGCCCCAATTGGTCTATTCACTTTTAATAGTTGTTTGATGAACAAAATTCCAAAAGTGAAACTACTGGTAGCCTTCAAAGCTTTGGAATTCCCTTTTACTTGAAGACAGGTGCCTGATACAAGAGCCATATTTTCCTGAGTGATTTTTCTGGGAAACTGATTTCCTTCACATTTCATAATACTATGCGACGACTGATTTTATCTTTTTCTCATTAAATATCACATTAAATGTCATTCATATATTTCAGGCTTTAATTGATAATGTATATTTATTTACCTATACTATATATATATATAAAGCAGTGTAGGGAAATAATATTAATTTGGAAGAAATCCATAAACCCAATTCTTACCCAGCCATTCAGCTGAGCAGATGATCTGGCTGGTCAATACCCTGCTGCCTAATTTGATCCACCATTTTATTACAAGAATAAAAAGGACAAGGCAAATCTTACAAATCCTCCTAAATTCAGAGGCAGGCTAAAAAGCAATCGGTCAATTTAGTACTATACACGTCTTATGGGAATCGGTCTTATGAGGTGGGTAACAGACTCCTCTTCTTCATCAGCGAAGAAAGCCACTTTTAGAGGCACAGATACAGTTCTGGGGTCACTGAAAAATTTGGGAACCGTCAATCGTCAAGGAACGGCAGAAGAGGTTGCGGGCTGCAGCCTTCGCATTAATTTAGAAGGGGCTCTGCTCGCTTGTTCCCACGAACCTGCCCCGCTGCCGGTTCCTGGGAGCCCTGACCTCGAGGCCTCGTTCCTGGCCGTTTCCCCTCGGCTGCGCGATCCGTGGGAAAACCAGAGGCGCGCTCGAGGGGGGGGGGGAGGAGAAGTGTGGGGCGGGGCGCTGGGGGATTTTGCAGCAGCGGCAGCGGTTTTGGACCGAGAGCGGCTCGCAGAATGGGCGAGCGGATGTGGCAAAGAGAAATCGCGACAGCTCCTTCCAAGAGAGGCGGCGGGGGGGGGAGGGCAGAGGCTCTAGCTACGTTGCCACCTGTAACTGCAACTCAAAAAAGCCATTGCTGCTACTTCGTGGAGCACTCTCTGGGATGGAAAGACCAAAAAAAAAAAAGACGCCGAAGAAAACGTCCGTGGGATTTACAGAGGCAAATAAGGAACATTCCCACAATCCCCCTCAATTTCCCCCTGCTTTTCCCACGCCGCCTGCCTCGGGTGGATGATGCCCGGAGAAAGTATTTCAGTGAAAGCAATCGTTAAACTAGAAGCGAGGAAGAAGGTGGGAGGCGACGCCAGCAGTGGAAACGAAAAAGGCGCCACCGATTACCCAAGTGAGGCGGCAAAGAGCGAACAAAGATAGAGTGGCAGCTTTCGCGCGAGCAGTTTTACCCCTTCCCCCACGGGACCTCGCGTGCGGTCCAGAAACCCTTCTCGGCTAGCCTTGCGCTTTTCTTCTCGAAACTATGCCGGCGAGCGCAGTCACCTGTAAATATCGCCTCGGGGGCGGAGAGAAACATTGCAGACGGAGAGAGGATTTGCGGTCGGTCCGGGCACTGCTCGCTTCCACTCTCCGCGGCCACGCTCCTCGCTTTGTCTGCTCCCCGCCGCCGCCCAGCCGCGGTCTTCGAAGGACGGCGAGGGCAAGGAATCGAAGTCGCGCTTCCCAGCCGACCAGCCTTTTCCCAGCTAACTCATGTTCGAAACGCGCGTTTGCACAGCTGGCGTCAGCCGTTTCTTCTGGCCTCTCCCCAGCGGTTTTTCTGTGTGTGTTCGTGTGTGTGTCCAATCAGCAAGCGCCTAATCTAGAACTCGAGCGGCGGAAAGGGGAACGGGTGCGGGAAAAGCCGCACAAAAAAGGAAAAAGGAGGAGGAGAAGGTCGCTGATTCGCCGGTATGAGCGGGTCCCTGCAAAATCCCCGTTAGATCCTTCGAGTGGTAGCCAGACGGAGTAAAGACCTTTATGATGAAAGGCATAAGCATCATCTGAACTATTGCACCCTCAAGCAAAATGTAGCTGCCAACCCATAATATCAGAATTATGGAAAAGGAGCCTATTGCCTTTGGGCTTAGTCGGTTTCCCTAGAACCTCTTTTCTCCAGGATAGGCTTAGTTTACCCACAATTGCTGGGGAGCCAGCGAAAGAGCCCAGAAGAATAAACAAAAGAGAGGAAAAACACGAGAAGCAAAAAAATAGGGTACAAATGAATAAACGGGGAATTGATACGATTAATAGAAATTAAGGCTGTTCAGTATTTTGTTGATTAATTGTAAATACCCGACTATGTTGTTTTTTTAGTATTTAGTTCTAAATAGAATGTCAAATAATAGTAGGATAGTGCAAAATTTAAGAAACTCCATAAAACTTAAATTATAGAGAAACTATAATTTTGAATATGGTACAAAGCTACATATAAAATTGTAATATAGAAATAATCTTCAAATTGAGTTAAATTTTTGGCAGATTTATTTATAAGATACCAAATTATTTTGGACATTGAACCATGTCTCATAGTTCAGGTAGTCTTTATACAGAGATCAAAACTCCAAGAAATAAAGTGTACTGTCGCAGCAGTTAGCATGATCACGTTTGGAATATATACTGTGTTTCCCCCAAAATAACATCTGTCCCAAAAATAAGCCTAGCTTGATATTTACACATGCGCCCAATATAAGCCTTACTCCAAAAATAAGCCTTAGTTTTGGGGCAAGACACATGCATAAAAATCAAGCTAGGGCAGGGATTGGGGGTGCAGCTGCCCTACGCGCCTCGTACTTGCTTACCTTAGGACCCTTGCAGCCAGGCCTTCCACGCCCCGCCACCTATCATGCTGTAGTTTGATTTCTGCGGCTGCTGGCGGCCACATGCCATGTGGCGCATTGCTCCTGCCACAAGCAGCAGCAGTGGTGCAATCAGCACAATTAGCCGTGTGGCTTCTTGCTATGAGCAGTGGCAGCAGCATGATCAGCACAAGCCATGTGGCTTTTTGTTGCAAGCAGCAGCAGCAGTGTGATCACAACGAACCATGAGGCTTCTTGCAAGCGGTGGTAGCAGTGTGATGTGCCACATGGCATGCAGCCACAAGCAAATGCAGAGGAACTCAGCGCGACAGCTGTTGGGGCGTGGGAGGCCTGGCTGCAGCGGTCTTAAGTTAAGCAGATAAGACATCCCCCCAGAATAAGGTGCCTCTTGGAGGGAAAAAAAATATAAGACTGGACTGGGTCTTATTTTTGGGGAAACATGGGTATGTATTGTGGAAATATATGATTTAGTAAAGTTGAATACACTGGGGATTGAAATAAAATTCACAATTATTGTACTAAGGAAACTGAAACATACACTAAACTGAGCAGATTTCTCATCTTCCTATGAATCAAACTGAGGGATGGGGGAGAATTTTGGGTGGATTCTTCTTTCAGCAACCCTTAATCTATTATTGTTCAGGGCTTACTTTAAAAAGCTTTCAGCCTTACATGTCTTCCTAAGCATCAGATAATTCTTGCTGAAATAATTTGTTTATAGATTTTTATACTGGGATTTTTTAATTGTATTTTTTATCTTTCTTATTTTATGTGCTATTTATTGTGTTAAGAATAATAGCAGACTATATTTATTCTATCATTCCACTATTTATAACAATATCAAAAATGAGGCTTGTACTAGCAAATATAGATGCTGGGAAGTAATCTCTCAGTTGGCTACATTTGGACTTAAAGGATTGTAGAATTTCTAAATTCTAATTTTCCATTTCTCTTATTACATGGGTAGTTTCTTCTGTGATAAAATGCTGGCTATGCCTGTGAAATAAAGGTGGATAATTACAAAACTCTTCCATTCTAATAATGCATGTGGCCTGCATCTCTATATGCATGTGTTCCACATTTAAGCTTTTTTAAGTTTGCGGACTGCAACAAAAATTTAAAAAGAGAAATCTTGTTTTTATTTTTGTTTTTTGGTAGAGATTAGTTCAGCAGAAAATACTCCTAATAAAAGAAACATGAACCAGGCAGAGTATTTTTGTCATATATTTGACTTTTTCTCAGCTTTAACCAAATCGATTTTAGTTGAGCTAAGAAACACACATTTTCACACTTCCTAAATATAAGTTGACAGCAGATCTTTGCAGCACAAAGATCTTTGGTGTTCAGAGTACTGTAAAGTATTTTAATAAAATATTGTTTTATCATTTTAGTACCCATAGAATATTCACAGATACATTTAGAGTAAACACAAAAACACTTTATGACATTAAATAGGCCATCTAAAAAAAATATTCTGAATCCCAATCTAATCAGCTGCTTAACCCATTTCTTTCCTCCTTAGCTAAATTGTGGAGCCAACCTCTTTAATTTCTAAATAGAACACGCCCCTCCCCCAAACTGTTTTTCTTTTTTCTCTGGGCACCATTTGAATAGAGTTAGTGCTGGAAAAAGTACAGATAGATAGATAGATAGATAAAAAGGTAAAGGTAAAGGTTCCCCCGCACATGCGTGCTAGTCGTTTCCGACTGTAGGGGCCGGTGCTCATCTCCGTTTCAAAGCTGAAGAGCCAGCGCTTGTCCGAGGACGTCTCCGTGGTCATGTGGCCGGCATGACTAGACGCCAAAGGCACACGGAACGCCGTTACCTTCCCACCGGAGCAGTCCCTATTTTTCTACTTGCATTTTTAACGTGCTTTCGAACTGCTAGGTTGGCAGAAGCTGGGACGAGTAACAGGCGCTCACTCTGCTACGCGGCACTCGGGATTCGACCCGCCAAACTGCCGACCTTCTGGTCGACAAGCTCAGCGTCTTAATCCACTGAGCCACCGCGTCCCTTAATAGATAGATAGATAGATAGATAGATAGATAGATAGATAGATAGATAGATAGATAGATAGATAGATAGATAGGATAGATAAAGAGAGATGACAGATATAGTATATAGATTTAGCCTAAAATAGGGAATTCTGTACGATCATATCTTTTCGATTGTATGTTGGAAAACAGGTTCAACTACATAAAGTTAACTGCACAACTAACATCAGGTTCTACAAACTGATGTACCATAGTCTCATTTATGAAATTCACTATTGTATCAGTCTAAAGAGTGGAGAACTGTAGTTTTATGCCCAAGGACCTGTAAAGCATAATAGGTATAATAAAATCCAATTGCATGTGAACTGTTGAACTATTTTTAATTATCTGAGAATCCCCCTGCAGAGCTGTTGGGAGGCGAGCTTACAAGGCTTTCTGAAGATGAGTCTTTGAAGCAATCCAGGCATTTACTCATGTGGTGACTGCAGTTCCAGTTCGAGATGCAATACTTTCCAGTTACTTCAGAGTAATTAATCTTAGCAGGACAAGTCATGGCTAGGAGTTCTGGAGTTCCATAGTAAAGCCTAAATTGCAATTTTTTCCTTCTGTTTTTAATGCTGCAAACAAACATCTCTTTATCCTTTCTGTTTCCATAGGTTCGCTGCTATAATCCAAGGAAGCTGTTTGTATGTATATGTGTGTGAGTACGGTAACAAAAGACTATAAAACATCTTCTCTTTATTGTTTCATCCATGCCTTAATTCTTCAGATCACCAGATGATTAACACACAACACTGAAACAATATTTAAAAATTACATGTTATAGTTTGTCTTATTAATTCATCTCTCAGGTCATCAGAAAATCCTTTCTGAAACTGGTCAATCAGGTTAAAATCATTTTAATGCACATCTCTGGCAGACACTGGATATCAACTATATATTCATGAAGTTGATGATGTTTTTGCTTCAGCTTGCAAATCACCCAATTTGCTATTATTCTCCGAATTAAATCACCAAAAGCAGTTATACATTTTTTCATAAGTTGTGATACTTATCCAACAATGCATCATTTCCCTCAATGAAGGGCATAACTTATCTGGCTGCCCTTTCTTTCAGCAGACTAAAAGTAAAGGCAAATTTGGGATTTGTAGGAAATTCTACTGGCTAGGCCACAGGTCTGCAACTCGCGGCTCCGGAGCTGCATGCGGCTCTTATGCCGTCTCCTGCGGCTCCCAGTCCTCTGCCATGTGCAGTCCAAAAAAAAAAAAAGTGGGATTAAAAAAGTTCAACCAATCAATTCAAATATGCAGGGTAGGTGCATATCTCGCCTTGGCTCCACTCTTCAGTCAAACCCTGTTCTGCATGTAAGCGCATGCACACACATTTTTTGCGGCTCCCAGTTTTTCCTTTTGTGAGGGAACTGGTTCTGAGTGGCTCTTTCACTGTTTCAGGTTGCTGACCCCTGGGCTAGGCTGACATAAACCATTCATACTATGTTAGTGAAGTCAGGAACTGATCCGGGAGACTGGAGCAAAACCTGTTGGGTAGAAAGTTGTGGAACCACTACTGGGTGAGGTAAGCCTTGCCTCAATAGCTGCACCATGCCATTGCCATTGTTCAGGTTTGGTATTTGCATACATGATGATGTAATAATATTTCAGCAACTTGTTCTGAGGACAGCGGGATGCCTCAAGGCATTATCATATTCAGGGCCAAAAGCAAGTCTTGATACTCTGTAGTGAGAGAGTAATGAAGTTTCAAGATTTCTGCCACACCTTCAAGGTAGCTAAGGTTAAGAGCCAAGGTTTCTAGCAATGCTTTATATGGTAGAATAACAAAATCTTAAACGCCTTCTCTTAAATAGGCCAGGATATCTTGAGTTTCTTTCTCACACTTTCCTTTTTATTAGAACTGAGTAATCTTCTCATAAAGTCCATTTTCAGGGTTTATTATTTCCTTCTCTCTTCTTAAGATTAGTTGTTCATTCTTTCTCAGTGACTTCTTTTCTTTGGGGAAATAAATGTTATGTCCATGTGAACCATTTCTTTATATAGGGGCTGATCCTTTAAAAGCTGCATGTTTTTACATGACATCATCGTCATCATGTTGGAAGGGATCTTGGAGGTCATCTGGTCCAACATCTAGCTTTCAGTAATAAAATATGGAAATACTTCTTGTTATAATGATGCTTGAAATTGTATTTTGCTCTGTTAATTTATTAATTTATTAATTTATTTAATTAGTTTTATATACCGCCCAATTCCCGAAGGACTCAGGGCAGTT
Source organism: Daboia siamensis (assembly GCA_024449315.1). Classification (NCBI taxonomy): domain Eukaryota; kingdom Metazoa; phylum Chordata; class Lepidosauria; order Squamata; family Viperidae; genus Daboia; species Daboia siamensis. The sequence goes on along the minus strand of JAKJMR010000450.1, from coordinate 808,859 downwards.
TACAGGGCAAAATTTAAAAGACAATATAAAAGTTGAAATAGAAATAGAATTAAAATGAATTAAATTAATTAATAGCCCAACAAATTAAAACAAAGTTTAAAAACTTAAAACCGCTCAGTCCAGGCCAGATAGATCAAAGAACCAGGTTTTCAGGTCCCGGCGAAACGAACGAAGGTCGGGGGTGGTCTGGAGTTCCACAGGCAGATCACTCCATAGGGCAGGCGCGCTTACAGAGAATGGCCTCCCTCTGGGGATCACCCGCCGGCACTCCCTGACCGGCGGCACCCTAAGGAGGCCTTCTCTATGGGAGCGCACAGGACAATGGGAAGTTGATGCTGGCAGCAGGTGCTCCCTAAGATAATCTGGGCCCATGCCATTTAGGGCTTTATAGGTCATCACCAGCACCTTGAATCTCACCTGGAGGGCAACCAGAAGCCAATGCAGCTCACGGAGAAGAGCGTTACATGGGAGTATACCATCACAACTCATGCGGCTGCATTCTGCACCAGCTGAAGCCTCCGAGTGGTCCTCAAGGGCAGCCCCATGTAGAGAGCATTACAGTAGTCTAACTTTCTACATTGTATTTTCTGTTATATATTTTTTTTACTTTTACAACATCCAGCTTCTTGGCTCAATTGAAACTGTATAAACCAAAAGGACAATTACTCATGAAATGTCTCCTTTTTACAAGCATCTGGATCCATTCTTCACTTTATGAGAAAACTGTGTTGAGTTTATTTTCAAAACCTATTCAGTATAAAAAGATATACAAGTATTTCTTATTCAGAAGGCTGAATCATTCATTGACTAACATTTGATGGTTGACATTTTGCAGTTATTCTCCTCTAAGATGAAAGTGATAACTTCTTAACTGATTGCAAGCTAGAAGTATTTTCATATAATTATTAGAAAAATAGTAATATATCAAATTAATTCATCAATGTAAATTTTCCACAAATTCCAGTTAGTAAAGCATTAAGGTATGGGACACCTATCATTAAATCATACTTTTAATAGGTTCCATAAGTTTCATTTCCAGAAATATATCCTAGGTTCCATAAGTTTCATTTCCAGAAATATATCCAGAAATATATCCTGAAGAAAACTATCCTCCAAGTAATTACTAATTTAACAGTTATGCTTTTGGCTATCAATATTTTGCTGACTCTGTTCAGCAAAAACTAATTCTGGTAATTTTAATGCTGCTTAAAACATTCTAATATGAAGTATGCAATTGTCTAATTGGTTGAAAACCAAATGATTTTATTTAATTGTGGATATCGTAGTCTGCTACAGACTTATAATAGGCTGCATTATATTTGCTAGCTTTTGCATTCTATTTACACATCTACCTCATCCATTTCCCTATCCTTACCTGGTTTGCTTATGTATCCATTTTCGGGGCCTGCCATTCTGTGTTTGCTTGGGGAACTATTATCTGCTTTGCTCTGCTCTGCGTGAGAGGCCTCCCTCTCATGTGAGAGGAATGCGACCTGAAAACATTTGCCTTCTCTCCAGACAACGGAGCCTGGGACCATTGGGAAACGAAACCAAGAGAGACCTTGAGAAGCCCCCTAAAACTTCAGCTTCTCATAACACGGTGACACATGTAGACTGGATAGAATTCAACCAGATGGTTGGACACTGGGTGGGAGGAGTTGTGAAATGCCTTTCTGATGTAATCCTTTACGCACCAAATCTCAGACCTCGCTTAGCTCTCTTGCCATCACTAACTCTCAGTAAAAAGTTCCTTTTGAGACAATGCTTGTTTCAAGAGTTCTGCTTTCTTGGGAGATCTAGGTCCTTACACTAACTACAGCTTTTTGTCATGGTTCCGATAGATGAGACCAGTAAAAACAGAACTCCAAGGCAAGAGGTTTCCTTAAAGGACATATTTATGGACTACAAAGTATCGGCACGATCAAAAGTGAAACCAAGTTTGAAGTTCCCTCCCAAAGGTTACAATGTTGCAAAGTCGAACTTCCCACCCCATGTGAAGTTCATGAATCTTGGGGGAATGCTGATTCAGATTGATAACAACATTGTAAATGTTTATGCACCAAAATTTTAAGTTGGTGTATTGTTTTGCTGTAAATAACATTGCCAAGCATAAAATTGATTACCAAAAATAGTGTTAGTATTTTTATAAGAACAGCAATTTTTTTCTGAAGAAATACATCCTAAGTATAAAACACATCAGGATATTTCATATTTTAGTACTGTAGAGAATAAAACAATTGACTGGGTGGAATTCAAAGCTAGGATCACTTGTTTCTAGATTTATTCTAAATCTGCTTTTATTCATATTGTATATCTATGTAGTATGTATGCATAGTGTTTTGGAACTTTGTGATCCAATCTTTGTTTATTGAGGCCAATGCAGGAGTTCACCCCAATCTCATGAAATATCCCTCTTCTGCACATTTCATAAGCAATCTATCAATTCCATTATTCAGATCAATGAATAATATGGGCACATCCTTGAAGAACTCCATTAGTTACTTCTCTCCAACAATATAAAGTCATTAATGCTGCCAGTATGGTTAGCCATCCAGTATTGAATCTGCCGTAACATATTTCACTTTAACAGCTTGTCATGAGAATGTCATGTAGAAATTTGTCAGGAACTGAGGTAAATTATTACTAAAAATGAGGTAAATTATTTTCAAAGTATTCTTTGTTCACTAAGGTTGTTACTTTATTAAAGAGGACTCCCTGAAAGGTTTCAATAGATTGCAATGAAAAACAGGGTGGACCTTTCCCAACAGATGAGGGAGTTTTAACTCCACTGTGACAGGGTTTATAATCCGAACTATGGGGACAGGTCCAAGGAATTTTGGTCCTAATTTTTTACTAGGCAATTTGAGTCTCAAATATTTCTTAGAGAAATAGACTCCCCCCCCCCCAACGAAATGGCTTCTGTGGAGCCCTTTTCTTATCAGTCTGTTCTTTGTAAAATTTTGAGGTTTTCACTAAAGGTTTTTTTTTTTTTTTTGCATTGTTCCAAACAGTTTTCCAGGAAGTCACCCACTGATCTAAGGTTTGAGAAGTGGAAGGGTCCTGTGGGTATTCAGGCATAAGAATGAATTCTCTACCAGTAGCTATTTTAAAAGGAGTGAATCCTGTGCTGCTATGTATGGTGTTATTATAAGCCACCTCAGCAAAAGGGAGGAGGTCAGCCCAGGTCGTCTGTTGGTAATCAACAATACATTATGTTAATGTATTGTTCCACCACTGAGTTTGCTTTTTCAGCCGCTCCATTCGTATTCAGATGAAAAGCTGACAATAGTTCTTGTCTGGACCCTATCAGTTTAAGGAAGTCCTTCCACCTTGCCCACCTCAAGGAAATGAAGCCAAGTTAGCAAGGCCCATCTTACCGCAAAAGCTTCCTTCTCCCAAACAGTCCACCTTCGTTTGGTGTCTGTTAATTTTTTGGAGGTATAGGTGCAGTGCTGTAAGTCTCCTTTTTGGTTTCATTGCAAAAGGACTGCCCCCATAGCTACATCGCTGGTATCAGCTTCGTTGATGAATTGCTCCTCAGGGTTGGGGTGTTTGAGAACAGGTTCAGCCGCAAACAGTCTCTTTAAGTTCTCAAAAGCATCTTGGCATTTTATGGACCATGACAGGCTGACAGGGTCATGGCTTCCCCCCATTTTTTTCCAGTTTTTAATAGTTTAGTAATTGGCAAAGCAATCTCAACAAAAGAGGGGATGAATTGCAGATAGAAATTTGTGAATCCCAAAAAACTTTGAAGTTGTTTGCTGGTCCATGGGGGTTGCCATTCTATTACAGCTTTAACCTTGCTGGATCCATCACCACCACTTCCCTGGAAAGTCTGTATCCTAGGTAGTCCAGGCGCATTTGATGAAATTTGCATTTAGAGAGTTTTGTGTAAAGCTTGGTGTTTAGCAGTTTTTTGAGTACTTCACACACTAACTCAGACATGTCAAACACAAGGCCCGGGGGCCAGATCCGGCCCGCGAAATGGTTTCATGCGCCCCGCGAAGCTATCCTGGAAACAGTGAGGGAACAGCCCCCACTGCCTGGGCCCTGGCTCAGAGACCCTCCTTCTGCCAGAGACCCTCAGATCTGTCCCACTCCTGCCCAGGCGCCCATAGGCACCCTTGATGCGAACAATGTAGAGCTGGCCATGCCCACCCAGTAGGCCACACCCACCTAGGCCATACCCACCCGGCCCCCTGCAATGCTGATGCGGCCCTCAATGAAATTGAGTTTGACACACCTGCACTAACTTAATATGCTCTGCCATGGTGTCTGTGTAAATGAGGATGTCATCAAGGTAGACTAAAACCCCTTTGTACAGATGATCATGCAGCACTTGATTGATGCAATTGCATGAATATGGCAGGGGTTCCCTGAAGATCAAATGGCATAACTTTAAACTAAAAACTTCCCAGGGGGCTGTTAAAAGCCATTTCCCACTCATCTCCTTTGTAAACTGTCACTCGATAGTACGCCTTTCTTAGGTCTAATTTGGTAAAAAAAAACCTTTCCTTTTACTAAATGGGCCAACATGTCTTTTATTAAAGGGAGGGAGTACATATTCTCCATGCTGACAGCATTTAACCCTTTAAAATTCACACACAGCCTCGGTGACCCATATTTCTTCTCTTTGAAAAGTACAGCGGCAGCTACATGGGATTTTGCTGGTTGAATGAATTATCTGGCTAAGTTTTTATCAATGTACTCTCTCAGCTCTTTCAATTCATGGGGGGGGGGGGGGTGTCATTGAGTACATTTTTGACTTGGCAAGTTTAGCTCCTGGCAAAATCTCAATAGCACAGTCAGTTGTTTGGTGGAGAGGCAGGGTGTCAGCTAAGTCTCACTATTCATTTGGGATGAGTTGCATCCCAGGCAGGAAGTCTACAATGGATTTCAGGGTCTCAAGGGACTGCTTCTAGTTTTCACTTGTGCTGCTAACAGGTAGGAGGCAAGGGTCCTGTCACTAATCTTAAATTCCTCACTCTGTTTTCCCACCAGATCATGGACCACCATTTATCAAGCCAAGCTAATCCCTAATGCTTCAGTCATTTTTGGGATCACTACAAAGCAGATGAGTTCCCAATGCTCCCCCACTGCTAGGCATACTGGTTCGGTCAAGTGAGTGGCAGGAGCCCCTCCTATAAGAGCTCGATTTGCCTGCTCAAACCTCATGGGTATGGGCAACAATTTGGCATGAATGCCTAGCTTAAGCACTGTGGGGAGGTTGATCAGGCATCAGGTGCAACCTGAGTTAATTAAAACATGTAAATCCATCTGGGCTCCTGTCTTAGGAACTAAGGTTTGCAGAGAAGGCAAAAGGTGGGACAGACTGACTCACCATTGGGTTGTCTTCTCCGTCATCACTGTCATAAAGAACAGGTGTAGGCAAGCATTCATCCAGGGTTTCCTGTTTCCCCTCGGGAGGAGAAGTAACCTGTGAATTGCTCCTGGCTGACCCAATGTGATTTCTCATGCACTGACCGGGGTTTTCTCTTGGGTTTTGTAGAAGCAGTAGGTGAACTCTTAGTTGGAGGAAAAGGGACTGGACAGTACGCTGCTCAGTGTCCAAGCTGCCTGCATCTAAAGCATTTGATGGGTCCAGTAGGTGCTCTAGGGAAGCCAGCGGCCATGGCAGGTGGATGGTTTTGGGACACCTGACACCTCTCTTGGCCTCACCTTGGTCTGGATTCCGATGCTGTATATCTTTGGTAGCAGTCCAGTTCAATATCTAAGTTTATAACCAGGCAGTACCATTCATGAAGTTGGTCAAGAATTCCCCTGTAGGTGCACGCTTGGAATAAATCACGGTCCAAGCCGGCCTTAAAGTGGTGACTCAGTGATCGTTCAGGCCACTGGCTGATTCATCCAGCCACCTTTGGGAATTTCCTTATGTATTCTTTTGCTGGCTGGCCCCTCTGCTTCAGATTGTGGATGTCCTTTTCAGCTTGTAGGGCTTGGGATTCATCTTCAAATCTGGCTCTCAGCTCACACATAAACAGATCGATGTCCCACAGTTCTGGTGCCTGCTCGTCATGTAGGCCAGTCACCCACTCTGTTGCTTCCCCTTCTAAGTTTGCTGCCATGGCATCAACCATTCCGGCCCCATCCAGGTAAGCATTGGCAACACAATTCAGGTGAGCCCACACTTGATTCAGGAAGGACAGTTTCTTGGGATCCCTATCAAATGTGGACTTAATAGGGAGCAGGTCCACAAGTCGCTGCCCCCAGTAAGCTTGCTGTATGCCTGACCGTTGGTGCTGGGGTCACAGAAAGGCCCATCCCTGGAAAGCCCTTGGCTGTGGTCCTGGGCTGGCAGGGCATTGATAATGGTCAGGGCTCTGCCAGCGCACTAGGCTTGATGTTAAGATTGATCTAGGCAGTGGGGAGGCAGCACAATCCATTGTTATGAGACTGGGGGTTCACCATGGAGGTGGAAGTTTTGGGCACACCTGTTGTCCACTGGAGATCACCTGATGGGTAATCGGCTCCACTTCCCCCATCTCAAGTCAGTCAAACTTCTCCCTCAAGTGTTCAAAGGAATGACTGTGGATGGCAGTCAGGTTCCTCCATTCCCCTGATTCATCCCAAGCAGCCAGCTGCTTCACCTTTCTCAGTATAGGCAAATGAGATTCGTGGGATGAGATAAATGGGAATTCAGCTTCTGCAGCAAGGCAGATGCTTCTCCACAGCAGGGAAGCATCCAATCACCAAATCCCTCTGAGGTTCAGTACTCCTTCCTGCTGCATCAGCCTCTCTGGTGGGATCTCTTGGGCTTTTGGTCTTGCTCCAGCTGCACGGGCTGCCCTCTCTGCCTGGGGTGTAGCCTGCATTCCATCTGCCACCATCGCGCTGAGGCCAGTGGCTGATTCCCCCTTCTTCTCCATCTCAATGTCTTCCCTTGGGAGTCTTTGTTGTCCTCCCAAAGGTTTAGGTAGGTGACCAGGGCTCAGGAACCCACATTTTTAAATTTTTTGGAGTTTTGGTTTAATGTCCTGATTCCGATAGATGAAACCAGTAAAAACAGAACTCCAAGGCAAGAGGTTTCCTTAAACAACATATTTATGGGCTATAATGTATCTTGAAACCAAGATTGATGTTCCCTCCCAAAGGTTACAATGTTGCAAAGTTGAACTTCCCACCCCAGCACTATGTCATAAAATCACATTTCCCAATAAACTACTTTGGTGGGCTTTCTAACAGAAGGCTCAGCCCACCAAAACCCAGGCAGCAATGACCTTGGTTCCCATGGGACAATTTATTGTTTTATCTAACCTTAAAAGCACACATCCCACCTCCTATACTGTGGCAACTGAAAATGAAGTGGAAATGGCTTCAGCCAGATTCGTTGCAGCATTGGCACCCTTCAGAACATCTTAAGCAAAGCATCTTAAGCAAGCCAAAAGACCAGAAGGCCAAGAATGAAAAACAGAAATCATCAACAACACACAGTGTGAGCACTGTAAACAGTCACCATGTTGGAAAGACAGGCAGGCAGGCAGGCAGGCAGGCAGGCAGGCAGGCAGAAGACTAGCAGAATGCATCCATTCAATACCAGTCAGAAGACAAAATAAAAACTTCTTAATCTTACAACACTTGGACAGACTCAGTCACGATTTTAACTGGGAAACTGTTAGCGTCTTAAACCAAGCCAAATCCAAAAATGCTAGAGAATTCCTGGAATTCTATATGTTGCACCAATATTAAATAAAGTAAGTCAGTATTAAGCAATGTGCTTTAAAAATGCACAGTCCTTGATAATGTTCAAAAACATTCAGTAATTAAGACCAGTAATTAGAGGATACAAGCTAAATTTGTGCTCCAGAAAAGAACCAGGTTTCTTTGTTGTCAACACAAATAGAGAATAAAGGAATTATAAATATGAAAATGAATCTTTGAAAGTTCATTTGTGTAAATGAAAGGAAAAAGCTAACTCTTAGTTATACAAACTTTCCTCAAAGTGGTTCACATTTCACAAAATTAGTAGAATAAGTAAAACTTTCAAAAGATCGGGCTTGAAAAAAGAAATAATCAAGAATAGAAAAATAAATAAATATATTGATAAATAAGTGAAGCAGGAAAGATAACAAAAGTAATAATGCCTCAATAGTATCTATGCAATCTTCTTTGAGAAGCCTTTTATCGTTTATTTACTTATAGATGAACCATTTTTTCAATCATGATGCATGTCAGCACTGCTATTTCTTCAATGAATTTGTTACTAATCTAAGTCTAAATATATCATTATGAGTAACTATTTGGTAAATAAGTCTGTGCACTATTATAAGCAAAACAATACATTTCATAATATTGCTGCATGGCAGTATATTATAGCAAAACTGCATAGTGATTAAAATACCATTCAGTCCAATAGAACAAATGAACTAATAGAACCATTGGTCTCTTCAAAATTCGGAATAGTAAAAATTGCCACACTCTGCCCAAACATGAGAACCTAAGACCATGTTTACAGTACCAGATTGCAATGAATTTTGACTTCCTCAAATGATGGAAAATGTTTTGGTTTTTTTTTTTAAAAAAAAGGAAAAGTAGCTTGCTCTAGGAAAGGAAAATAAAAACTAAACTTACAAGGTTTCAAAACAGTGGAATATTGCATTTTAGATAAATATAATGTAAGGTTTTTCAGGTCAGAATCATAAGAAATCCCAATGAGACTCTGAACACGATGCTGCTGCAAAAGGAACAGCTTTATTCTTTGATCAGAGAGAAGCCAAGCACCCCCTTCTCTGCCTCCCGACATAGCAAGACATAGGAGAAAAGAGAGACAAAGACACACAAATAAAAATCTTCCCTTTTATAACTAAAACATTTTCTCGAGCTAATACGCTAAAAAATTCTTTTTCGTTTGAATATGTGTTTTCTTTATCAGGCTAGGTCAGTTTGTTACAGCACTACAGCTTCTGAATACACAATTGCTGGCAAGCGAACTTGAGGCTTTTTCTCCCTTTGAGTAGATACATTTGTAAATTTCAGCGGAGAAACAATACATTGCAGGCTATAGCAATCTTATTTAAAGTTGCAGTTAAGCTTTTTCTTTCTCAGCACAATTGTTGTTATCTCTGAGCAAAGTACAGAATGCAAACAAGAATGAATGAACAATGGCTGGGTTATACATAAAAGATTATAGTTTGATTTCTTCATTCCTCCCCCTTTTTTTGGCAATATGATAGTTCCTATTGCTGGACTAATAGTTTATATTCTTCAGGTACTGGCATCAGAGTAAGGACCTTAGCTGGTTTATCTTGCTTTCCTAATGCTATAACCATCATTCCAGAAATTGTGCTAGCAACTATTGATCTTATCAAAGGTATCAAGCAAGATAATAACATTAATCTTCCAAAGGATAGAGCTGTGGAACAAAATCCTGTTCCAATCTCCAAACTTTCCTCTAAACCATCCAATGGAATCTATAATTCCATCCCATGTTTGGACAGGTACATGAACAAGCTTTCTTATATAGTCTGTGATTTCTTCAATTGCCTTTCCATTATCATCAATCTGAATACAGCAATTGGTTAGGTTAAATTTCCCACAGACTCCTCCTTTGGCTAGAAGATAATCTAGAGCCAAACAATTTTGGTAAATAGCAGTTCTCATTTGAATGTTAAGTTTTTGCCAGTAGATTAAAGGCGTAAGAAGTTTAGTAATTATTTCCAAAACTGCTTGTAACCTAATGATTCTATTTAACATATAAATTGGGGTTTGAGAGCCCCCGCTACCATCATTGGCTCAGACCTGAATGATCCTTTCAGGAGGCCACCTTGTATCTCTTTCCCAATCACCTATACCACCAGGTATTTCTCTTTTTGCTCTTCCCAGCTCATCATATATTATTACCCCAAGTTCTTCTCCTTGTTTAAGGGGTAACAAGAAGAATCTGGGTTTGATGATTCCCAAAATACAAGCTCCTGTCCAGTTTAAAGGTAACTGAGCATATGTCCTTTGTCCACAAATCCAATACCAATGATCAGGTGTGATCCATGGAAGGGAAGGATTTCCAGGATCATTCCATATTTAGTACAAGAGTTCCTGTATTGATGAGTTAAAAGAATTAGAACATGACAAATTTTGGTTAGACTACCAGGAACAATTTGTAGGTTTGGTGTGGTTGCATAACCATCCAGATTCACAGGGTAGTTCTCCCATTGATTCAAGATATGGGGAGCCAACAGTTTGAACAAAGCACCTTTCTAATACCACAGTACTTTGCAAAACCCATAGTGTTGGTCTCTGCTGGTCTTTCCATGTAAAACTATATGAAGACACATTGGCAATGGGTATTTCTTTAGCTTCCCAAGGCCATTGCTCTCCCATATTGGTTCCTCCACAAACATAACAGCTTGTTATATTTAAGCCTGTGCCAATTCTTTCTGCCAAATCAATGAACACATTTTTGGTAACTGGAGGTATTTCAATCTTTTGCTTCATAGTATCCCAAAAGACACTATGAACATGGTAAGTTTTAGGTGTCTCTTGTATGTGAACAGTTTTTTATAATAATTATCCCGTAAGGGTCTCTTCCTTTTCCTAAGATCCCTATTCCAAGAAGCTGAGTTTTTGTGGGTGGATCTCTGAAATGTAAGCAAATAGGTGTACATGTCCCTTGAGCACAGACAATCCTAGAAACACCTTCAGTCATGTTAAACCAAATTTGATCAGAATGAGGGTCAATAGTGGGACCATTCATTATCTTCATGTTAGATGTGTACCAATAGGCATACTGACTGAATGAGTCTCCCAAAAAATCTGGGACCTGGGTCATCACCGGTGGTGTCATATAGATATTTACTTTCAGTAATATAGGATCTTTCCCACGTCTTTATTATTACAGCCATAGGCCAACACATAAATTAAACATTCAAATAAAACAAAACTAAACAGAACAGAACACAAGAAGACATAGCAATATATTACAATTAATGATATAATCAATGGCTGACCAAGGTCTGCCTAGTTTTACAGACAGTATAACAAAACCTAGCTACCTTCAGAACAACTGAATCATACTGACCTGACAATAAAAATATATTGAATATAGTCTAATGCTGGATAAAACATGCAATAAAATTAATTATAAAAGATTATTAAAATGATCTAAAATATTTATTTATGTTTCTGGTGAATTCCCAATGCTGCTGTGCAGAATCTAGGGGGAGGAGCCAAGATGGTGGGCAGGCAGCAAAGGCTGTAAAGAGCTCCTCCAGACGTAAAAGTTTTATTTTATTTTATCCTATTTTTATTTTAACTTTTTAACCCTTTGCAACCTTGCATTTTAACCTACTTTTAACCCATTCCAACCTATTTTTAAACCCATTTTAACCTTTGGATGACTTTTTATAAAAGTCAAAGACTTTTTATAAAAGTATATATATTGGAGAGGCTACCATTGTTTTACCTACATTTTAATAATTCTTCAAGCCAGGATTATCAAGAATGGCAAAAAGGAAAAAGAGACAGTGTGTCCACTTGGCAGCACAGAGTTCTTCCAAGCCACTGAAGCAGCAGAAAATGGAAGATTTTGCTGCAAATAGATAGTCCACTCCAGTAAGTAACTCATCTGTATGTGATTCATTGGAATGGGACTTACAAACAAAACTTGAAAGTAAACAGCATATAGAACTTTCTGTTTCCCTCACAGAAAATAGCTCCCCGCCTTGGAATTCAGCACCCGCTTTTCCTTCACAGGATGGGATAGTAACAAACTTAGTAGAATGAAATAGATCTCCTTTCCAGACAACGTTGCTTATAGCTCAAACTGTAAATTCAATCTTTGAATTTTTATCAACTGTCACAAATAAGGTTGATTGCTTGAAAGAGGCTTTTGCAAAGTTTATTACAAGTCAAACAAACATTGCAGAAGGACCCAGGAGGACACATAATGATAGACATGGGATGCTTAATGCAGAAATTAAAACTAGAATAGTTCTCTCCCTTCAAAAAACGAAAGAGGAAATAATACCGACAAAGAAAACAACACTCAATCAGATAGTTCTAGAGGTGACCATTATAACCTCAGTTTGCATACCAACCAGGTTACCTTGCAAATTTACGACAACAGAAGGAATAGAGGACATTGAAGTGATAGAAAAGCTGTCAGGCAGTCTCTGAGCCAGGTGCTCCACTGTGAGTACACTCAGATTGGTTTATTACATGTAGAATGGTTGCCAGCAAGAAGGCTGTGAGATGGTCTCACGAAGTCGATGGTTCGTTAAGGAGCTTCCAAGTAAAAAGCAGCACGCAGGGATGCAATCATTTAAAGCTTTATTCAACGTAGAGTAAATAGAAAGAATTCCCTGGCATGGAGGCCTCCATGCCTGGATTGAGCTCATGGATGAGCTAGCAAGTAGAAGAAAGAACAAAGAGAAACTAGAGACTAGAGAGAGAGGCGCTAGAGAGAGGAGCAGCCCCTGAGCAGAGGTATTTATGGGGGTCCTCAGTCCCTCCCTTACCATAAAACCCTCTCGCCAATGGGGCTGCAGGGGTCGGGGACCCCTGACCCATCAGTGGGGGCAAAGATGCTTCTTTGCTCCCATCTGATGACCTTTTTGGGAACTGCCATGGCTGGCACAAAAACATCTAACAATTCCCCTTCTTGCCAGCCAATGACAGGGACCAGTGAATGTGTGTGAGGGGGCGAGCAGGTGTCATAGACATGCACAAACACTTTCAGAAGACCAAACACAAACGCTTACACAGAAGGTTGTGCCGGTCAATGGGAACAGGTTTGGTGAACAGATCAGCTATCTGGTCATCTGTATTACAATGCTCAACATGTACAAACCCCATTTTGGCAAGCTGCCTGACATTTTTGTAGCGTATGTCTATGTGGCGGGACCTAGAGCCCACTGCATATGCCCCCGAGATTGCAATTGCAGCCATATTATCCTCTTGAATTTGGATGGGCAGAGGAGGAGGTGCCCAGATGCTTGTTATCAGAGCATCGAACCAAATCAAATCATTGGCCGTGTCTGAGAGGCTGGCATATTCCGCCTCGGCCGTGGAGCAAGAAACAAATTTTTGCTGCCTAATATGCCAATGGATAGGACAGCCATTTAGTAATATGAGGAAACCATAGGTGCTCCGTCTACACTTAGTGTCACCAGCCCAGTCTGCGTCCGAGTAAGCAGAGAGCTGGGCCGTCTCCCCCTTCTCTGGTTCTAGCACAAGGAGAGCATCGGTCGTGCCCCTGAGGTACCTAAGTACCCTCTTAACAGCAGTCCAGTGGAAATCGTTTGGCTGTTCCACATGCCTGGACAGTAGATTCACGGCTAAAGCTATGTCAGGCCTGCTCCAATTGCTGATGTATAGCAAGGAGCCAATCACAGATCTGTAAAGCTTATTATCTGTGAACTCAGGACTGTCCTTGTGATTGTGATTGTAATAGTCACTTTGTATCGGGCTATGCGTTGGGTTAGATTCTGCCATTTTACATTTGGCCAGTAACTCCTCAATCTTTTCTTTTTGAGATAGGGCGAACCCCCCCTTAGTGGCCAAGATGTGCACACCCAAGTACTTGTCAACCCGTCCCAAAGACTTCAGGGTAAACTTTTCCCCCAGGGCCTTGGCAAATTCATCACACCCTTCCTTGTCAGGCCCTACATATAGGAGGTCGTCCACATAAACTAACACCCGTTCTGTGGTACCCTTGGAGTTGCGTGTGAAAACACATTCATCTGCATGGGATGCACTGAAACCAACTCGTTCTAAGCTTTTTCTAAGGCAGTCGTACCATAGTTTCCCCGACTGCTTGAGGCCATATAACCCTTTTTGAAGTAGCCATGTGTTTTCCCCTTCCTGCTGGTAGCCAGGACGGGCCCTCACGTAGATCTCCCGGTCCAAGTTGGCGTGGAGGTAAGCCGTCTGGATGTCGAATTGGAAGACTTCCTCCCCCAGAGTGGCTGCAGTTACGAGGGCGGCCTTGACGCTCTCTGCCCGGACGGTTGGAGAGTAGGTCTCAACGTAGTCCTCCATGTAGCGCTGGGCGAACCCCTGAGCTACCAAACGGGCCTTATACAGGTAGAGGCCATTGGCAAGTGGTTTAGCCTTGAAAACTCACCTTGTGCCAATGACTTTCCTCTCCTTTGGTGGTTGCTGGGGGGTGAAGACCTTGAGCTTTCTCAGGCTCGCCATCTCCTGCTCCATCGCGAGCTGCCATTTCTCCTGTTCTTCGATGGGCAGCTCCTGGATGTCAGAGAAAGATTTTGGGGTGACCACAACGCTGTTGACTGACGCGATGTGCCCAATGTCGATTCTCTTTGGCGAGATTCCTTTGTTGGACCGCTTTGATCTCCTGACCTCCTGCCACTCACCGCCTTTTTGTTCCGCGGGTTCCTTGTCAGCTGGCATTTCACGACCGGGATGTGAAGACCCTCGGTCCCAGGTGCTGGGTATTGCGGGTCTCTGAGGCGTCGCCTCGGGACTGGATGGCTCATCCTCCCCACCTGAACCAGGTAGGATGGCATCTTCGTCTTGTTTCTCGCTCTCGTCGGTGGCAGGGTATGTGGTCGTCTCAGGTGATGTCGTGGTTGGTGTGTCCTTGCTGACATATGGGCTCAGATCATTTGAGTGGATCTGAGTCCAATTGGAGTCCTCTTCGAAGGAGGCAGATTGGGAAATCACAGTCCTGCCCCCTTCTCCCAGGAAACGGTAGGTCTTGGAGCCATGAGCATAGCCCAAGAACCTTAGTCTCTGGGAGACATACCTCCCCTTCTTCCGCAGCTGCTTGGGGATGTGCACCCAAGCATAGGAGCCAAACACCCGCAAGTGTCCCAGACTTGGTTTCCTACCATGGACCAGAAAATATGGGGTCTGGTCCACAACACTGCTCCAGGTGCGGTTTAAGGTGTAATTGGCGTAGTGTACTGCCTCTGCCCAGTATGATTCTGCGACCCCAGCGTCTGCAATCAGACTACGCATCATAGTTTGCAGGATTCCATTTCTTTTCTCTGCCACGCCATTCTGGGCAGGGGTGAAGGGCGCTGTAAGAAAATGTCGGATGCCCTTACGCTTTACCCAGTCCTGAAATTTCCGGGACATGAACTCAGCCCCGCGGTCGCTCTGGAGTTGAGCGATCTTGGTCTTATATTGGGTCTCTACGAGGTTGTACAGTGATTTTATGGCGTCAAAAGCTTCGGATTTTTCTGTGAGGGTATACACGTGGCCGTACCGTGAAAAATCATCAACGGCAGTGAGAAAATACTGTCTTTTCCCTAGGGATGGTGTGAATGGCCCAACCAGATCAACATGTACTAGTTGGTACGGGTATTGGGCCTTACGTAGTGACACCTTAGGGATGGGGGCCACCTTCCTCTTTGTGCTCTTACAGATGGCACAGTCCAGGAACACCTCACAATCCTTGAGCTGGACTCCCTCAGCAAACTCTCCCATCTTTTTAACCACAGGGAAGCTCGCATGACCTAATCTTCGGTGTAGGAGATGGGCACACTTATCGTGGAGCGGCTTCCCCACTGACACCCTCTTGGCTCTGGTTACCTTGAGCGGTGCTTTAGGTGCCTGCTGAGGTTCGGGTTCCTTGTCTGCACTGCCCTTGGAAAGCCGTGGGGCTGGCTGAGGTGGCTTGGGCGCAGCGGCTTCGGCCTTGCGCTCCTTAGACAGCCTTGGGGCTGGCTGTGGGGGCTTTTTCTCTTTCCGTGCGGAGGCCCCTTCTGAGGTGGCACCCGGTGGACTGTCCTCTGTGGCTGGGTTCTCAGGGGAGAAGTATGGCAGACCATTTATGATGGCAATATTTCCAATGACCCTCTGGTTCCGGGTGACATGACCTCCCCCTTTGCGAAATAAGACTTGCACCTTGTCATCGTCACATAATTTGATGATGCTTAACAGGTTGTTGGCAATGGAGGGAGCATGTAAAACCCCATCAACTTTTCCCAGCCCGGGTACAGAAACAGTGCCCTCCCCAACAACCAAAGCCTTATCACCATTGGCCACCTTGACAGATGAGTTAATTTTCTTTAACCTTTTAAACCCTTGTTTCATATTGGTTATGTGAGATGAAGCTCCAGAGTCCAGTAACCATAAGTCAGTGGGGGTATCAGCTTTTGTGGTGGGGGTGAGAGCACAAGTACGCACGGAATTGCCCTTGGCACTGCCTTTGCCCCCGCCACGCCCCCTTCCTTGCCCCTTGCCCCTTCCTTGATTGGGACCACGCTTGGGGCCTTGCTGGTGATGGGGGCAGTCTTTCTTCAGATGCCCCTCAGAGCCACAGATGAAACACTTAAGTAGAGCATTAACCTGCTCTGAGCTGTGGTGCCTCCTGCTGGCTCGCTGTATGGTGGCTTTGTCGTATTCTCCTGCATCTCTCCGCCTCCTGTCTTCCTCAATGAGCCTCCCTGTGAGGTAGGACAGAGTCATGGCTTCCTTCGTTGTCCCCTCCAGTGAAACAATGAAATTGCTCCAACTTATGTCCAGGGAAGCCAGAATGACAGCGACCATGTTCACATCAGTTACAGGGTAGTCTTGGACATCAGTTCTCCCCTAAGCGTCTTCAATTTTCCTAGGTGTTCAGGCATACTAGCCCCAAACTTGAGTTTGGTTGTATAAAACTCAGCTGTGAGTCTGGTGATCGAACTGATGGTGTCGCTGTTGAATAAATTGTATAATAACCGCCAAACTTCACTAGCTTTGAGCCCATCTGGAATGCTGGAGTACAAGTTAATATCCAGTGAACTCAGCAGAGTGGTATATGCTTTCCTATGATACCACTCTTCTTGGGGTCCCCAGGGAAGAGGTGGGGGGTGTAGAACCATCTCTAGAGTCCCTTGGTCTAATAGATACATCTGCACTTCTTTACTCCATCTTCTGAAATTCTCCCCCCCAAGTTGCAGTTTTTCAAATTTATTTAAGAGTGCAGAGGCCGATGGAGTAGAATCTTTCATAGCTCTAAATGCATTGTCATAGATCTTTGAACTTTCCATTGAGGTGAATGGAAGAGGGACCCCTCTGCTGTCAGATGGAGGTATTTTTCTCGGCCCCGACTGGGCATGCTCAGGATTCAATTGAGTCCATGAGGCAGGGGGAGGGTCTGGCCCAGGTCTGCAAGGCCGCAGCAGCCCCGAAGATTCCTCCTGAAGCCCCCCCGGCGCTGGGACACTCCCCGGGGGGCGCAGATCGCAGGATGGGGGCTGGGTGGCAAATGGATTGCCCGGATTGCTGAGAGGAGCCCATCGCTGGCCCTGAAGACCCTGGCTGGAGACAGTGCTGGAGGAGGGGGCCTCGTCCGGAGCCCCCCCGAAGGCCATCTGGCAAGCAGGGCGTCTGGGCGGTGGCGAGAGGTAGGCCAGAGGGCCCGCGGGTTCACTGGGGGCCCTCTGGGGTTGCAGGAAGTAGCTGGGAGGCTCCAGGCCGGACCCCTCCCGGCAGTTAGGCCCCGGGGAAAGGACTGGGCAGGCTTTGAGGCTTTCTGGTGGGGAGGACCAGGGGGTTTCCGTGCCGCTTCGGCTGGATGCCGCCGATTGCTGGGCCTCAAGGCTTGGCTGGGGCCTATCAATATCAGGCCACGTGGGTTTCCTGGGGGCCGCCATCTTGCTTCCGGTTGCCACAGGAAGCTGGAGGTCACAGTTTGGCGGGAGATTTCGCGCCAAAAGCTCTGGGGTCCCGGGGTCACTCAGGGTGGCCGGCGCCATGTTGGGGGGCCTCGTGGGCGCTGGGGAAGGACTCACCCGGTCTCCAGAGGCCTCCTGCGCTGGCAACTCCCGTGGAGAGGCTTGTGTCGCCCTTTGTGCTGCAAGGAACTTTAGGAGCAGCTCCTCGCGTTCTTGTTCAGTCATCTGGGCCACGCGGCGCCTGTCCTGGGCCCGGGCCGTTTCCGCTGCGTCTGGGCAGTCTTGGGAGGACTGTAAGCCTTCCACCCTTCCCTCTGTGGCTTGCAGCTGTGGGGAGGCATGCGAAGGGGTCCCTGGCGCTTCGCTGGGTCCAGGGGCTGGATGCAGGGCTGCCGTCCTTGATTGAAGACTCCTGGTCACAATTGGGGATCTCCTGCCATCCGTCTCAAATGGGTTCTTGCTGGAACCTCCAGGCATCTTGCTTCTAGCTGCTGGCTTGGAAGCCTTGCCTTTAAACCATCCTCTCTGCTACCAATTTGTGAGATGGTCTCACGAAGTCGATGGTTCGTTAAGGAGCTTCCAAGTAAAAAGCAGCACGCAGGGATGCAATCATTTAAAGCTTTATTCAACATAGAGTAAATAGAAAGAATTCCCTGGCATGGAGGCCTCCATGCCTGGATTGAGCTCGTGGATGAGCTAGCAAGTAGAAGAAAGAACAAAGAGAAACTAGAGACTAGAGAGAGAGGCGCTAGAGAGAGGAGCAGCCCCTGAGCAGAGGTATTTATGGGGGTCCTCAGTCCCTCCCTTACCATAAAACCCTCTCGCCAATGGGGCTGCAGGGGTCGGGGACCCCTGACCCATCAGTGGGGGCAAAGATGCTTCTTTGCTCCCATCTGATGACCTTTTTGGGAACTGCCATGGCTGGCACAAAAACATCTAACAAAGGCAATGTATGCAAATTTTGCTATCCTTCAAGCAGTCCATAATTCCTCCAATGCTTTTTAGAATGAAGCACGTCCTGAGCAGTTTTTCAATATTTCCAATATGTGTCTTCCGCCCACTCCTGGTTCAGTCTCTCCATGAGGGAACTATTGCTTTAATCTCAAGTGGCAACAGATCTCATACTGATAAGCTTGAAGCAGGGGCAGATGAACTGACCTTGAGAAAGCAGAAAAGTGATCCACAAACTGAGTTACCCGCAGTCACTGAATCTGCTGAGGGTGTGCCAGAAGAAATGTTAATAGACTTTATTGGTGTATTGCCAGAACCTGAGCAAGCTAGTTATACACAGAGACTAGATGATTTAAAAGAAGCATTGACAACAGCTACTCAATCTACAACAATTCCTCTACTTAATTTAGCTTCACCAAATGTGGCAACATAGTTATCCAACCACCTACTGCTTCCTCAATAGTAAAAAATTACTCAGGCTGACAGTGGGGTAACTGCACTGACTTACTCAGACCCTGATAAACAGCAAAAAAACAAACAAACTTGTTCAGGGTTTAGTGCCTTCTAAGCATGCAGACTCTAAGGAAACAACTTACCTTCCACCTTCACTTGAATCAAAAGTGCCTTTAGTATCCCCTCACAAGATGAACCCCCAACTGCACCTCCCCAAAAACAGACATAAATCTACAGGGGTTCTAGATGGGGATTCTTCTGAGAAAGATGAAGACTCTCTGCTCCAGCTATCAGATGGTGATCAGAGGTATTGACAGAGGCATGCTTTCTTTCCCCACATAAATGGTGGGGCTACCTTTGCTGTCATGGATGATGTCCCCATAGTCTCACAAAACTTGCCCAATTCTTGGTTTAAATGCATCAAATAACAACTATTATAACTATCTTCCAACAAGTGCCGCTACCGAGAACAGCACAATTGTTGTTATATCTGAGCAAAGTACAGAGTGCAAATAAGAAAGAATGAATGGCTGGGTTATACACAAAGGATTATATTTTGATCTCTTAAGTGATAACAACTGCACTACTTACAATGACCTGTAACAAGCTGCAGCAGACTTTATTGAGGCAGGCCTCCAAAATACAAGAAACAAAATTTCATTTAAAAACTATTTGGGTCTGCAGATAGCTACATTTTGATGCTTTGACTGTGTATCTATCAAATAAACTTTGTATTGTAAACACACATACTCAAATATGTGTGTCCATAGAGATGCACCCATAGGGGAAAAAACACAATTGGCAATTGCTTTCTTGGGAAAGAAAATTGGGGTGTGGGGGGGCATAGCAGCAAGGGAATGCAATGGAAGACACGGGGTTGGGAGAGAGGTGAAAGATGCAGTATCCATAGTCTAGAATGAACACTTGGCAACTTGCTACCAAAGTGTGCCAACACAAAGAATGTATTTTCAAGCCAGCTTGGAGTCCAGACAGCATCACTGCAGGACAAGAAAGCTTGAGTGTGCAGTGAAACTATGCAGTTAGTCAGGGAATTCAGCTAAATTGTTTAGACAGCAAGTTGAAACAAAGAAAGACATAGTACTTCATGAAAGGTATGCTAGCCATTAGTGTAATTTATATTTTTAAGTGTATAATGAATAATATTTGAAATAGTTTTCAGTTTCGATTTGTTTCCCCATTTGTGAGTTTCTCAAACACTTCTGAATTGCTGGTCTGCATTCTAATTCATGAATATAGCACATTCAGAAAGTATTCAGATCCCCTTCACTTTTGTCAATTTTGTTATGCTGCCGCCTGATTCTACAGTTGTTAAAATTCATTTTTTTCCTCTCCTTAATTTAATCAGTACCCCATAATCACAAAGTGCAAAACTATATTTAGAAATGTCTGTAAATTTATTAAGAAAAAACTGAAATATCACATTGGCATAAATATTCAGACACTTCACTCAGTACTTTGTTGAAGCACCTTTGGCAGTAATTATGCCTCAAGTCTTTTGGGGTATGAAGTGACAAGCTTTGCACATTTGGATTAGAGGATTTTCTGCCATTCTTCCTTGCAAATCCTCTCAAGCTCAGTCAGGCTGGATGGTGACTGTTGAGGGACGGCCATTTTTAGATCCCTCCAGAGATGTTCAATAGGGTTCACGTCAGGGCCCTACCTGGACCACTCTAGGACAATGTCTTGTATTGTTTTGGCTATGTGCTTAGGATCATTGTCATGTTAGAAAGTGAACCTTCAGCCTAGACTGAGGTCCTAAGCCCTGTGCAACAGGTTTTCATTGAGGATATCCTTGTACTTTGCTCCATTCAGTTTTCCCTCAACCCTCAACAGTCTTCCAATCCCTGCTGCTGAAAAACACCCCCTTAGCATGATGCTGCCACCACCATGCTTCACTGTTGGGATGATATTGGGCTGGTGATGAGCAGTGCCAGGTTTCCTCCAGACATATCGATTAGAATTGAGGTCAAACAGCTCAATCTTGGCTTCATCAGACCAGAGAATCTTTTTCCCCACAGTCTGAGAATCCTGCAGGTGCTTTTTTGCAAACTCCAAGTCGGCTTTCATGTGTTTTGCACTAGGGAGAGGCTTCCATCTAGCCACTTTGCCATAAAGCTCAGATCTGTGGAGGGCTGCAGAGATGGTTGTCTTTCTGGAACTTTGTCCTATCTCCACACAGGATCTCTGGAGCTCAGTCAGAGTGACCATCGGGTTCTTGTTCCCTCTCTTTCTAAGGCCCTCCTCTCCCAATTGCTCAGCTGGACCAGGCAACCAGCTCTTTGAAGACTCCTAGTTGTACCAAACCTCTGAGAATGATGGAGGTCACTGTGCTGTTAGGAACCTTCAGCACAGCAGAAATTTTATTGTAGCCTTCCCCAGATTTCTACCTTGGAATAATCCTGTCTTTGAGCTCTGCAGGGAGTTCCCTTGACCTCATGGCTTTTGCTCTGCTACAGCATGCATTGTCAGCTGTGAGGCTTTCCATAGAGAGGTGTGTGCCTTTCCAAATCATGTCCAATCAATTTCATTTACCACAGGTAGACTCCAATCAAAGTTTAGAAACATGTCAGCACCAATCAAGAGAAATGGGAGACACCTGAGCTAAAATTTCAAGTGTTGTTGCAAAAGTTCTGAATATCTATGCCAATATGATATTTCATTTTTTTCTTTTTAATAAATTTATAGACATTTCTAAAATTCTGCTTGCACTTTGTCATTATGGGGTACGGAGTGTAGATTAATGAGAAAAAAATGAATTTCAACAACAGTAGAATCAGGCTGCAGCATAATAAAATTGACAAAAGTGAAGGGGATCTGAATACTTTCTGGATGCACTATATATACAGACTAGTTTAGATTAAAAACTATAGCATACATATATAATATATATGTATGTACACACACACATACATACAGTAGATATAATTTTTAAAAGGATAAAAACTAAGTGATAAAATAAAAAATAGCTTTCAATCTTCTTTATAGCAATAAACAGTATATGTAAGTATAACATATTAGTTACAATTATAACTTTACTTCTTACTATGGTTACAACATGATTCTTCTTTTTATAATTTGTGCTATATAATCATCAAAACCATAAATCACAACTTCATTTTTTTCTATAGGGGATTTCCAATCAGAAATAAACATAGTTAATCTTTTCTCTGATCAGGGAAGTTAATTTAGCTATTTCAGCAAGTTCCATCATCTTCAACAAACTTTTTTTTCAATAGAAACTTGCAATGGCAATAGAAAACTAAGTACATTTTCCAGTATGTAGCAATTTCTCCTGGTATTTAAATAGAAATATAGTATTGACATTCTGGAGAATTTAGTCAGAGAATTTAGTCAGAGAACAGAACTCTTAAGTTCTCTTCAAATTTAGAGTTTGGAAGAAAATTGCAAACTGATGTCTCACCATGGCAATACACAGCAGCAAGCTAGAGGAAGCAAGATAAAGTTGGAGGAAGAAAGATAAGTTGAATAGAGTTTCCTAAACATAAAAACATTTAAGGACTGGAACAAATTACATCGGAAGTTGTAAAGTCCTCATCACTAGAAGTGAACTTCTTTAAAAATAGATTATTAGGTAAACATATTCCAGACGTTTTTAATGCAGTTTTGTACAGTGCAATAAGTAGGGTTATCTGTTACAGTATTTCACCATTGTTAATGATGTTGTGTCGCAATTATTTTGCACTTCTGTTCCATAAAATAGAATAAGATAACAT
Organism: Daboia siamensis; assembly: GCA_024449315.1. Classification (NCBI taxonomy): domain Eukaryota; kingdom Metazoa; phylum Chordata; class Lepidosauria; order Squamata; family Viperidae; genus Daboia; species Daboia siamensis. Next base: position 786,118 of record JAKJMR010000450.1, on the reverse strand, counting down.
TTAACATCAAATTATATGGAGAATCTGTTCGGAATTGCTACTAAACCTGTGAATTTATGTGAGTGAATGAATTAACATCCTATAAAAGTCTTGGTATCTCAGTAGGGGAATCCATTGTGTGCAGATATTGCTACATGCAGTTTGCAAAATGTTTAAATAGGATTGCAAAAACCCCATATCAGAAACCCCCTCAAAATAGTTCTAGACTCATCTAGATGGATCAATGCTTTAACTCATTTAAAAGACTCTGTCAAAACCCATTCCTATTTTATTTTATTTCATTTCTATTTCATACCACCTTTTCCTGGGTTTTTCCATACTTCCAAGGGAGAGGGGGATGTGCCTGCAGGGCTATTACTTTCACTTCCTCCATTTGCTACAATGTAATCCTTTATTTTGTTTACTGGGTCTGTATCCTGTTTCCTGCGTTATCTCTCTCTCTGAACTTTCTCTTTTAAACTGTCAGTTAAGAACAAAGGACGAAATAAGGAATGTAACTTCAGTGCCTGGTTTATGTCTGCACTCTCAGAAAAAGGTGTGAAGAAGCTGACAACCATCGCTGCATGAGCTGGAGATGGGCCAATGTTATCTCACCGGTTCCCACAACAGACTTAACACTGGCGATTGGCTATCCCACTCCGGGTGGTCAATCTATGGGGTGGGGTCCTGCTTGGGGACACTATAATCTACTGTGTTGCAGGAAAAATTTCAGATCCTGTCTATTATGCCTGCTATCACCTACTCTTAATAAAGTTCCTGTTTGGAAGAAATTGTTTCCATGAGTTCTGCTTTCTTAAGATGTGGGCTTGATGTGGGTCCTGACAGACTCAATTTTTAATAATTAATTATAGTTTGTAGGAGTTATTGAAAATTACGGTTCCTTTCAACTTTTCTTATACATGTTTGAATAATCTTTCTGGTACGTAAGTACCACACAGGTATTGCACATTGTCATTGAAAAAAAGAAGACAAGTTCAGAGCCTAAAATTAATTGTTTGAATCTGTAGTCAATGCTGGAGTCCAGTGTTATTTTTTTTTATTAATCTTGATAGGATTCCCCTCCCACCAAGGAAAAATAAGCCCTTTCATGTTTCTTTGGCTAAAAGTCCCTCCTTTTTTTATTTCTTTGTTTGTTAGAACAACCATGTGACATACATACCATTGCCTTCTCTATTTTTTCCCTATAACTACAATTCTGTGAGATGAGTCAGCTGAAAGAAAGTGACAATGATCAGCACTTTCCTTGGCTTAGGATGGATCTGTACCTAGTTCTTCCAAGTCCTAATCCAACCTCTTAATCACTACATATTTGTTGCACTTTGTCTATGGAGATTCTCAAATATCCAGATCATGCTATTTCCAAAAGGCAACTGGATTTGTTTTTTTTTCCTTTGAAAACATCTTGCTTCTCATTCAAGAAGCTTCTTCAGTTTTAACTGACTAGTGGGGAATGGAAGGATTTGTATTCTTTTTTTAAAGAACATTTTATTGGTTTTCTAGTTTTACATTTAAATATTTGAAAAGCAACGTGGCAATTGAGTTGGTCAATAATTCAATAACATACAAATATCTTTAGTACAGATCTCAGTCTATTACATTAAATTTCCTCTCTTTTCCCCTTAGTATTTACTGTCTCATATTTAAATTAATACAATTCTTATATCGATTAAATAAAAAATACCTTTCTTACTTTTATATATAAAAAAATAGTTTATACATATCCTAGTTGTTTTAACATTCAGTCTTTTTAGACAATCAATGTCCTGGTTAATTTTTCCTAATTTTTAGTTTTCCATTAATATTTATATTTAACATTTGATATTTATAATTTCGAAGTTTTAAATAACTCCAATTCCCTTTATCACAATTCATCACAAGATCTAATGTTCAGAATACACGTCTTATCTATTTGAATTCTCATCATCTTACATCAACTAATTAGTAATACAATAAATATTCTTATTTTCTAGTAATTTCCAGATATCTTAAATTTAGTAACCAAAATTTCAACATTTAATACTTCCTGTCTTTTCCCCTTAATATCTACTATGTCATATTTAAGCTAATAATTATTATTACCACTAAATAAAAACATATTTATTACATTCGATAGATTTTTAGCTTATATATATATATGTTAATTTTGCAATGTATGGCAGTGAAAGTTGGACCATAAGAAAGGCTGAGCGCCAAAGAATTGAAGCCTTTGAACTATGATGCTGGAGAAGACTCCTGTGAGTCCCTTGGACTGCAAGGCGATCAAACCAGTCAGTCCTAGAGGAGATCAATCCTGACTGCTCTTTAGAAGGCCAGATCCTGAAGCTAAAACTCAAGTACTTTGGCCACCTAATGAGAAGGAAAGACTCACTGGAGAAGAGCCTAATGCTGGGAAAGATTGAGGGCAATAGAAGAAGGGGACGACAGAGAATGAGGTGGCTGGATGGAGTCACTGAAGCAGTAGGCGTGAGCTCAAATGGACTCCAGAAGATGGTAGTGGACAGGAAGGCCTGGAGGAATGTTGTCCATAGGGTCGCGATGGGTCGGACACGACTTCGCAGCTAACAACAACAAAATGTATGTTAATTACCTTTACATTTAATCTTTATAAGCAAATGAATGTTCAAATTTAACTATTAATATTTATACTTCTAAGTTATAAATGACCAAAGTTTTCTTTATCTCATCTCATAACAATATCTAGTATTCAAAGTACACATCTTATCTATTTCAGTATATTCTAATTTAATTCTCACGAGTAAGTCAAAGTCCCAATTTTCTTCAGTCTTATTCTGGCTTTCTTTCTTTGCCAAATCGTCTTCCCTGTCCAAGTTTTTGAGTCATCAAACAAATCTCCCTGTGTTGCTATGTAGATTGTTTGACATAGAAAAAAACCATCTGGTCGCCATTTTTTTAAAGAGAACTAACAAATTGTCTCTCTATTTTTCCATCTCAACGTAGTTGTCCTGAACTGCTTATCTTCTCTTCAATATGTTCTTCTTCTTGATCCTCAGGTTCCTTCTGATTTATGTAGAAAGTCTTTTCCTTTTTCCATATTGTCAGTCCCTTTTCTGGGTTTTCCATTGACTGTATTTGTTTATCAGTTGAATCTTCTGTCATAATCTTTAATTGTTCCAGTTTTTCTGTTATGCTGTGTGTAGTTGATTTTTTAGTTGTAATCAAAGTTTGAGTTTGTATATCTGGGCTGACATCTTGTTCTTTTCTGTAACCTCTTATTTCATCAGTAGCTGTAAGAATAGTTTGATGAATTGCTTTCAACATAGAGAGAATCTGTTCCTGATCTTCATCCATATTCTCTTAGTGCTGTGTTAGGTTAAAAGCTTTACAATCAGAGAATGAAAAAAAAAGAATGAAAAAAAAAGATTTTGTCACTGAATAAGGAACACAGCTGGTCTTATCATAGCTGATATCTCAAGGTTACATAAGTCTTGTATGGGCTGCTGGCCAAGTCTCTTTTAAGCAATAACAAATTGCAGTATCAGATTTAGCCACAAGATGTCGCCCCTACCCTTTAAAGTTTTCTTTTAAATCCAAAGTTTTTATAATCTTTTCAGTTTTGCTTCTTTCTTATAAGTAAAACCCAATCTCCAGTAAGCATAGAAAATCTTTTAGTCCACAAACTTTAAAAAAATAGAATTCCAATGAGGATCAAGTTATTCTTTCAATGTTTTAAACTCCCCTGGATAGTCAGTCACCGCTGTTTCTAGAGGGAGGGATAAAATATCCTTTCCCTCTCCACAGGAGGGAAAGTACTTTAAGCAGCTTATGCAGGTAAAAAAAATAGTTAGGATTTAAGAGAGGTAGATCTCACCCAATCTCATCCATGTTGCTCTAAAATTGCCTGGTGATAAGTGTGACTTCAGCTGTCTGCAGCCTAGTGATGAGCCATATTGCAATGGCAGATCTTTCATCCCCGGGTTTGGAGGGCTGCCCTGGTTAGGACGCTGAGCTTGTTGATCAGAAGGTTGGCAGTTTGGCGGGTTGAATCCCAAGTGCCCCATAACAGAGTGAGCGCCTGTTACTCGTCCCAGCTTCTGCCAACCTAGCAGTTCGAAAGCACGTAAAAATGCAAGTAGAAAAATAGGGACCACTCTGGTGGGAAGATAACAGCGTTCTGTGTGCCTTTGGTGTCTAGTCATGCCGGCCACATGACCACAGAGACGTCCTCGGACAAGCGCTGGCTCTTCGGCTTTGAAACAGAGATGAGCACCGGCCCCTAGAGTTGGAAACGACTAGCACGCATGTGCAGGGGCACCTTTACCTTTTACCTGGATCAAGCGGAAGAGCTACTGCCTTCCTGCGATCCAACGGGGATCCCATCCTTGCTGGTCGCCCCTATAGGGTGACTTTTGACCCTTTCCAGGGTCCACCAGCGAAGCAAAACTGGGTGAGGAAGATGGAGCTCACCTTCCAGATGGCCATGGCGGCCATGGCGGCAAACTAAAAATCAGAAGGATTTATATTCTTTGCAGTCATCTGATCATTCGCACTCTGAAGGTCGATCATTAACTTCTTGAAACCACTGGGAAGTTTATCTGTAATATCAGAGTCACTTGAATCAGAGTATAAATGGGTGTAAACCTTCTTGGGACTGCTGAAAGAACTGTATTGTAGATGGGAGATAGGTGATGACATATCCCTCCACTGAAGAAGAAGCAGCTTTCCCTGAAGAAGCTTCTTGGATGAGAAGAGAAATGTTTTCAAAGGAAAAAACAGCAACAACCCAAGACGGTCCAGTTTCTTTTAGGAATATCACCTTTGGGATAGTTGCACTTTGATTCATCCATCTTGCGAAGTACTCATTATGATAATTTTTAAGCCACAATCTACAGCCTTAATGCTAATTAAACCCTGCCTGGCAATAAATCAGTGCCAAAGAAATCAAATTATGGCTTATGATCTATGATCCAGCCAATCTCTAGAATAGTGGATCCTTTTTCTTTTTCCTTCTTTCATACTTTGCTGGTATGATGTCTGTAGTTCAGGATAGTTTCAAGTAGCTGAATTGTTTGAAAATATATTAATCTTGCAAATACAGATGTATTTCCAACTATATGATAAGGCTGATAACTTCTTTTTGTGGGAAAATGATTTATCTTAATATGAGGAAAATTAAAATAGTAGTTCAGATATTGTCTATTCTGGTCTACCCTACATATTTATTTATAGACTTTGGAAGTACATAACCAAATATGGTTAAAAGCTATTTCAAGAGAAACAGTTTGTCTGTTTACCTGCCTGCTTTCCTATTTTGAAGAAGTAGGTTTTAATCAAGAAATGCTTCAGTCTGAAATTAAGTTGTTCTGTATGCACACAGTATGCTACAAATATGGCCTACATTTGCCAATATGGGGCAGATTTGGATGATATATTAACCTCATGTGTTTGATGCCATTCTAAATAAATCAGAATGTTATATTAGTTCACATCAACAGGAAATGTACTGAAACTAGCATTTTAATTTTAGTGATGAATGAAAAAACTGCAGCCTGCACTTGTGGGGAAAATGCTAGGAAGAAAAATAAAGACTATATCATGAAACTAGTACTATATGGTATAAAATAATTTAAAACAATGCAATATAAAAGATACAAAAGCAAATGTTTTGAGAAGATAGCACAAATACTAACAAACATCATACAAAGTCTCTTAACTGAGCAGTACCCAAAGGCCAGAAGCAGAACTACAGATTTTGTTTAAATAAATTCAAGTAAGGTAAGGGTTGTAAAAATCTTTGGGCAGAGATCATTCCAGAAAAGAGGAACAAAATTGGGTCAGGATTGTCTTGCTGTTTAAAACTGCAAAATAAGATATCACAGAAAAAAGTAAAAATATCTATTTCTATTTTAATTTGGTACGAGTTTTGATTAATAACAGAATAACAGAGTTGGAAGGGACCTTGGAGGTCTTATAGGCCAACCTCCTGCTCAAGCAGGATCCTATACAATCCCAAACAATGGCTATCCAGCCTGTTCTTAAAAAACCCCAGTGATGGAGCACCCACAACTTCTGAAGGCAAGTCATTCCACTGGTTAATTGTTTTCACTGTTAGGAAATTTCTCCTTAGTTCTAGGTTGCTTCTTTCCTTGAAATACACACATAGTGCATTTCCAATGTATTATTAAGAACATAGGACAATGCATCTGAAATTCACTGTCTTGTAGCCTGTGAAGAATTGAGCAAATTTGCCTGCTTTGTATAACACTGAAAAACTATTACACTATTAAAGGTAAAGGTTCCCCTGCACATGTGTGCTAGTCATTTCCAACTCTAGGGGCCAGTGCTCATCTCTGTTTCAAAGCTAAAGAGCCAGCGCTTGTCCAAGGACATCTCCGTGGTCATGTGGCCGGCATGACTAGATGCCAAAGGCGTACGGAACGCTATTACCTTCCCACCATAGTGGTCCCTATTTTTCTACTTGCATTTTTACGTGCTTTCGAACTGCTAGGTTGGCAGAAGCTGGGACGAGTAACAGGCGCTCACTCTGTTATGGGGCACTCGGGATTCGACCCGCCAAACTGCCGACCTTCTGATCGACAAGCTCAGCGTCCTAACCCACTGAGCCACCGCATCCCTTATATTACACTATTAGCAGTTGGAAATTCTCAGGATCAAGGGGAAGAGAGGTTTTAATTACCTGTCTTGTAATTTTTAAAAAATATCTGCTTGCTCAACTTGACAAAAACACATTCATAGGGAATGCTTAAGAATGTAGGCATATGTATGTCTGATACAGTGACTTTCTATTAGCTTCCTCTTGGTCAAATGATTTCCATTATGTACAGTGCCTGAGCCTTTGAATGAAGAGAGAAATGTAAGATTATGTAACTTAAATGTATATGCATCTGGCTTAACAATCTCTATGGTTCTCAGGGCCAAGGAGATTGTCCAACTATTCTCCAAATCAAAGTATGGGCCATCAAAGACCTATTTTTTCCCCTCCAAACAGATCACAGTTCTGCTTTTCCTCCTATTCAGATTTCCCCATATATTTTACAATATAATGACAATAATGTCTCTTTGTTAAAAATGCCCTATATTGTTGTTTAATTTCTTGGGATTTCAAATATTTTATTGGTTTATCAAAATATAAAATACAGAAATGCAAAGAAAAAATGAAGATAATGGGAAAATAAACTATGTAAACTATGTGAAATACTAGAGGAAAAAGTAAGGCGCTTATAGGCAACTCCAACCTACACAAGAAAGCTCTACCGAAACCGAACCAAATAATGAACAAATAACTCCCAGAGGATTTGACCCTAGTGATAAACCCTTGGAGGAAGACAAATGGAAGTATGTCACACATAGAAGGAAACACAATAATCAAAGAAAGAAGCAGCATACATCTAACAAACTCCTACTGCCCAATCTAACCCAACGAGAAGCAGCCCCATTAAAACTGATCAATCAATTTCTCCCCCTAGATAGAAATACACACTCACAACTTCCCCCTCAAAGAAAACATGCAGACATCTAGCAAAGAAATAACACCAAAAAATCCCTAAAAGAGTCACATCAACAAACACACCTGAGAAAAAACAGAAAAGCACCCCAGACAGTACACCCAAAAAAGGAATGCTGTGGATATAGTATACTTAGATTTCAGTAAGGCATTCGGCAAAGTAGTCTACAATCTACTGCTTTGTAAACTAGAAAAAGGTGGAATAGACAACATCACCACCAGATGGACTTGTATCTGGCTGAGAAAGTATACTGAATGAGTAATCCCCAATGGTACTACATTCACATGAAGAGAAGTAAGCAGTGGGGTACCACAAGGCTCCATCTTAGGCCCAGTACTCTTCAATATCTTCATCAATGACTTAGATAAGGGAATAGAAGGGGAACTAATCAAATTTGCAGATGATATTAAACTGGCAGAAATAGTCAACACCCCAGAAGACAAGCTCAGGATTCAAAAAGATCTTGACAAACTGGAACAATAGGCCATATCCAACAAAATGAATTTTAATATGTAGAAAAGCAAAGTTTTACATTTAGGCAGGAAAAATCAAAGATATAAGTACACCTTAGGTGAGAACTGGCTCAAAAACAATAACTGTGAGAGGGACCTTGGAGTCCTAGTGGACAATCACTTGATTATGAGCCAGCAGTGTGCAGCAGCAGCCAAAAAAAGCTAATACAATACTGGGTTAAATAAACAGAGGCATAGAATCAAGATCACGTGAAGTATTAGTACCGCTTTATAAAACCCTAGTAAGACCACACCTTGAATACTGCAGCCAGTTTTGGTCACCATACTACAAAAAAGATGTTGAGACCTTGGGAAAACTTCAGAGAAGAGCAACTAAGATGGTAAAAATCCTGGAGACTAAAATATATGGAGAATGGCTGCAGGACTTGGGTTTGGCTAGTCTAAAGAAAAGAAGAAACAGGGACGACATGATAGCAGTATTCCAGTGTTTGAAAGATTACCACAAACAAGAGGGCATGAAACTATTCTCCAAAGCACCAGAGAGCAAGACAAGAAACAATGGTTGGAAACTGACCGAAGAAAGAAGCAACCTGGAATTAAGGAGAAAGTTCCTAGCAGTGCAGACAATTAATCAGTGGAACAGCTTGCCTTCAGAAATCGTGGGTGCTCCAACACTGGAAGTTTTTAAGAAGAAACTGGACAGCCATTTGTCTGAAATGGTATAGGGTTTCCTGCCTGAGCAAGGGGTGTTGGACTAGATGACCTCTAAGGTCCCTTCCAATTATGATTATGATTATTATACAAATTGGTTCAACCTGAATTCTTAGGTACTTTCATTGTTAGAATCATAAAAAAGATGCTAGAGTTGTAAATGAATATTCATACTGTTGTGCTTTCAAGTGTACCATGGAAAAGCTAGTTATATGGTGAGAGAGGAAAAAAAGCAATTGATACTGTTATAGGTAACATCTGGTATGAGTATTTACTTTTCAATGAGCACATTTTAATCTTCAAAATCTTGTCTCTTGCATTTCAAACATAGAAAGTATATGAATTTGTTGAATATGTTTATGAAACTATAGTAATCACAAAAAGCATCTATTGCACACATGAGAAATTATGGGTAGTCCTCGAGTTACAATGGTTCATGTAGTAACCAAGTTACAATAGTACTGAAAAAAGTGTTTTTCATATTTGCAGCGGTTGCGGCATCCCCATGGTCACAGGGTCAAAATTCAAGCTCTTAATATCCAAATAAAGCAATATAATCAGACACTTTTAAAAGAATTTTTTTTGTAGAAGCCAGGCTTGAAGCTTTGTTCTTGTCATTTTTCCAGTTTCCTGAGACTAAAAATTATTTTTTTTTTCAAAAAGCTTTTAGAAAAACAGTGCATTAGTTGGGATTCTAATTTCTGAGAAGGAGTAATCCTGGTGCCTCAAAAACAGTTTTGTTTTTATAAACTGAATGGCTAAATATTTCAACTAGTGATATCCCTCTCAGTCAGCTTGGTTCACTGTTCTGGGAAGGGATTGGAAAGTGAAATTAAAAATGAACAAAGTATTAGATTTCATCTGTTCAGTGCATGTGAGCTGGCAAACATGGCAATTACATTCATGCTGAATGATATAGATATCAGAAATAAACAATTCAAGGCCTAATCAAACAAATAGTGAAGTCTGCGCTGGGATCAGGCAGTTCTGTATAGCTCAAAAAATAAGGGCTGAAATTTTCATCTTCTGTTCTTGGCAATTTAAGAAGCATGCTACATTTTCTGTTTCTTGTTAAAGCTTATTTAGCAGTAGCTGCAATAGAAAGTGTGCTATTATTCTTTGTGACAGAAGAAAAGCCCACAGAGCTGTATAATATTTTGCTAGATCTGTCTCCGTTCCAAGTAGATTCTGGAAGCCTTTAAGACAGTTGAAACAAATAAGAATGATTAGGTGTGTTTAAGAGGGGAAAATAATTCATTCTGCTATAAAGGAAACACATGAGTCTTTCTGTCTGTAGGAAACTGTTTTGTAATAGCAAAAATAAACAAGAAAATATGCTACTACTCTTAGACCTTTTGCACACTTTATTTGAAACATTAAGACATTGTAATGTTTTTATTTTATTTTTGTTTTTTTTGGCTCAAAACTCTTGGGACTGCTGTCAGAATGTTTTTCAATTGTAATTTGATTTCTCCTCCGTCTTTATATGACATCCTGAAGGAGGGGGCATTTCAATTTATCCACCTGGATTTTAATCCAGCAAATCTTTCTTTGTTTTGTGTTTAAAATAGAACATAGCTCACTGTTTTGCAATTTGCCATCAATGTTTTAGTAGCTTCCTCTTGACAGCAATGAGAAGTCAATGAAAAATTGATGGCAAAATATGGTCTATAACTGTGATAATTAAATAATTTTAATTTTTGCACTTTATATCATTTGCCAAACATAAATCATCTTCATCAGATACAGTAAATTGATGGAAATCATAACATTTAATTAATTTTAATAAATTTGAGGGGAAATGCTCTGAACAATCCTGTTTTTAAAACTAGCAATTAAACTAGAACTTAAATCCTTTATCAGTCAATCAAAATCATAAAGAGGGGATCCTAAAAGTTAACAAATATTTTAGTATTCAAATTAAACAGAGTTTTAAGCAAAGCTTATATACCAGTTAATATGTAGATAAAGCAGAATGGGGGCAAACTATTTGAAGCTGTACCTAGCATGGCTTGTTATACTTACATCAGTGATGGGATTCAGCCAGTTCGCACCACTTCAGCAGAACCGGTACATAATTTTTTGTTGCCAAGGCCCAGAATTGACTTCCGGAAGTGGCATCCACAAAGAGAACTGGTTGTTCACATATTTGAACAACCACTGACTTACATGCACCTCTTATGCAGTTTTCTCCAAAAGCTGAACAGCAATCCACACATTTAGTAGTCTTAATTTTTTGTAGATGTCCTTGTTTATTTGATATAAACTGGATATTGGATATGAATTTTCTATATCATATAGAAAGACAAATTTATCAAGAACTACAGAACATTCTAATTTCTATTCCATTTCTGGTTTCTATTTTCAGGTTTTTTTAAAAGAGTGCCCTTTTCTGTTTCATTTTAAAAGTGCTGTAGAATTTCTTTATAATATTGATTATTAAATTTATTGTATTTTGCTTAATGTTTAATCAAAAGCTCTTTCTAAGGAAAAAAATGAGTTTAGTACAAATTGGATTTTTCAAAGAGCTAGGCTTATATTGTCAGCCATCTGACTAGCGAACTCAAAATCAAGGAAACTTCAGGGCTTTGGAATGCCATAAAAGATAAAACTTTATTGAGTATACATCTCAGAACTGAAGCAGTAACATCAGGTCTGATTTTCCTGTGCGAAAGTATGCCTAGTTAACAATAGCTTTTCATAACCCCCACCACCAAGTGTTCACATTGCCCAATCATACATCTTTGGTTTGTTATGAGAATAGTCCACTTCTCTGTCAGATACTTGAGTTAGTGACCTTGTCTTTCTTACAGCCTCTCATGGTCTGTGGGTGGCTTCTTAGACTCCTTAGACTTCTTTCTCATGCATCCTCCCCCTCCCCATTTCTATGGTGAGTTGAGTAGTGATAGTTGTTAGCAGGCATCTTAGCAATTCAACCTTGACAACCTTGGTAAAAGGAGGAGAAATTTATTTATTTTAATAAGGGCTACAAGAACTATCCTTTTATTTCAATCTCCCTATAATGTTTAGGAATTAAGACTTGGATGGTTCAAAGTGAAAACAGAAGTCATAAAATTATCTCGTGTTTGCTGGGCTTAAAGTGGTAATATAAATTATACATCAAATAATATTTCATGCAGTTCATCACTGCTTTTTAAATGGTCAACATATTAGTCTGCTGTATATCAAATCAAATTGATGATCCTCAATATTGTTTGAATTCATTGGCTGGGGTGTCCCCAAATGTTTTTAGCTCCTCCCTAGAGCTCCAATTTGGGACTCCCTGCTTGGAAAACAACAACAGTTTTTCTCTGTGCTGTTAATAGCACTGGTCTTTAAAAAAGAAAAAAATATTTTCTCATACTACTGTATTTTGGAAGCATTTCATGGGAAAAGAAATTTTCATGCCCATGCCAAGTTCAACAGTTTCTTTCCCTATATTGAAATTCTAGGTTAAATATTTTTGCTTATATGGGTTGGCTTCCAAGTCACTGATATTTGCAAAATTCTTGAAACTGTGACTAATTGGCACATGGCTCAAAACTATATTGAAATACACAGCTCTGCATGAATGTATTCCTCTTCTCTTTTTTTTGTTTTTTATTTTTTTTTATTGAAAAGTTTTACAATACATTTTATTTTTAACAGAACAAAACAAAACCCCTCCCAAACCCCTCCCCCCTCCCCAACCCACCCCAACACCTCCTTCCCTTCCCCCTCCTCCCTCCCTGACTTCCCAGAGCTAAATATGGGGTATAAAAATACAAACAATCATAATCTATCTTATGCAAACAACAATAAACTATTAAATCTATCGCACTTTAACTCTTATAAAATAACTACAAGCAATATAAATATCACATCAATACTTATTCAAATGCTAAATGAAACTTTTTAGTCCCATATTTATTCTGAATATAATCAATCCATTTTTTCCCACTCCACAATATATTTCTGTTGTGAATGGTCTTTCAAATACGCTGAAATCTTTGCCATTTCCACTAGGTTGGAAACTTTTAAAGTCCATTCTTCTATAGTCGGCAGTTCTTCCTTCTTCCAATATTGCCCTACTAAAAGTCTTGCTGCCGTAATTAAATTCAACATCAACTTAGTGTCCACAACAGTAGTATCAGTAATAATACCCAATAAAAACAATTGCGGACAAAACTTTATCCTTTTCTTAAATATCTTTTGCATGTTCCACCAGATTCTAATCCAAAAAGCTTTAACCTTTTTTGCAGGTCCACCATATATGAAAATATGTTGCATCTTCACCAGCACACCTCCAACATTTAGGCTGACAGTTCGGATACATACTTGCTAATTTTTTAGGATCTAAGTGCCATCTATAAAACATTTTATAAAAATTCTCTCTTAGGTTTTGAGCTTGCGTAAATCTTACGTTTCTTACCCAAATCTTTTCCCAAGTATCCATTGTAATAACTTCTTGGAAATTCTGAGCCCACTTTATCATACAATCTTTAACAACTTCTGTCTCTGAATCAATTTCTATCAATGCAAGATATATCCTTTTAATATGTGCTTGACCTTGATCTCTAATTTGCTTTACCAAATTTTCATCAATCATTGAAAAACCAGTTTTCTGGTCTTCCTTCCACCTGGCCTGTAATTGCCCATACTGAAACCAAGTTTGTACAATATTTTCTTCTCTTAAAATATTATATGACTTTAGTTGCCATACATTCCTTTCCAAACTTAAAATTTCCTTATATGTAATCACATCATGTTTGAACCCAACACTTATATTTTCTATTGCATGTTTCGGTATTGCCCATATAGGTATCTTATAATTTAACTTATGTCTATACTTTTTCCAAATTCGCAACAGAGCATATCTTAAAATATGCACCTTGAACACCTTATCCACCTTCTTATCATACAATAAATATGCATGCCAACCAAATAACAAATCATGACCTTTAAGATTTAATAATCTCACTTGTGTTAAATTAATCCAATCACTTATCGCTGACAAGGCAGCAGCTTCATAATATAATTTAAAATTAGGCATTTTAAGACCACCTCTCTCACGCGTATCCTGCATAATCTTAAATTTAACTCATGGCCTTTTCCCTGCCCAGACAAATTTATTAATACCCTTTTGCCATTCCTCCAAATTTGAATCCTTTTTAAGAATAGGTATCATTTGAAATAAAAATAAAAATTTCGGCAAAACATTCATTTTCACTGCTGCAATTCTTCCCAATAAAGATAATTGTAATTTTTTCCAACTATCCAATTCTTTTTGAACTTTTCCCCATAACTTTTCATAATTATTTTTATATAACTTTACATTTGAGGGTGACAAATATATCCCCAAATATTTAACCCTTTTAACAATTTCAAATCCCGTTAGCTCTTCTAAAACAGCCTTTCGTGGTACTGTCATATTCTTAGACAACATTTTAGTTTTTTATACGTTAACCTTAAACCCAGAAACTTTCCTATATTGCGTTATTATCTCCATCAGTTCTACAACTGAGTCTTCAGGCTGAGTCACCGTAACAACCAAATCATCTGCGAACGCCCTCAGTCTATAATAATGTATTCCTCTTCTTGACAATCTATTGGGAAAAAGGCTACATTTTGTAGAATCTTAATAAATAACTATTCATTAGTGTTAATGCTTTTTAGTAATTCTTTAGAAGACAGCTGAAAGCTCAGCTCAACTAAATATCCTTATTAAAGCCTTAAAATATGATTAAATTGGAAACACTTTAATATGTCAAAGTTTCCTGCTTGGGTGATTACTTGATAGCTTGAAAATTCATCAAGGGATTCAGGGGGAGGATAATATCACATTATTTCCAGACAGAAGGAAACTTGTTTTGTGGATCCATGGAAGATTTAAATTAAAAAAAACAACAGTGTTTTATTTATGCAAGTGCATCTAGGGTGGTGCTTAGTCTGCTGGTTCCCCTATACCAGTGGATTTTTCAAAAAGTCCACTTTTCTTTTCAAAGAAGCTGGCCTATCTTTTTACTTCTCACATAAAGTGATTTTAATCTTTCAGCAGTTTGGATTCTATCTTATCGTAGAGCTGTTGCCACTTCTTCCAAATAAATTTGTTTGGATTAGCAAGTACAAATCAGCAAGTACAAGGACTGGTTAGAACAGACTATTGTCAAAATACTATTCCCAGAGTTTCTAAATAGTTAACTTCAAAAATTTTATTAGTTTATCAAAATATAAAATAAAGAAATACAAAGAAAAATGAAAATAATGGGAAAATAAGAGACAAAAAAGGGAAGAGAAAAACGTAAAGGGGGAAAAAGAAAAAAGGCATTGATTTCTGACTCCTTTTGGTACAGTAGAATAAGGTAAATAACATGAAAACTCAACTTTTTACTTTTATATAATATATACTAGCCATTTCTATAACAACACACCTATCTAATCAGCAAAACCCAAAATGATTTTTTTTATTTTTTTCCACCTCAGGCACAAAGTCCAAAGGCAGTTTCCAAATGGAAACAAAATTAATTGTGTTCTTTTCTTTAACCAAAGCAGTCAATTTACCCAACTCCATCAACTTTTGCAACCATTTTTCCATTATGGCAATCAAAATGTCCTTCCATTTTGTTCATAAAGTAATCATGCTGGCGTCAGCATATATAACATGAAGTTCCATTTTTTCAAGTTCTTTATCCGTTAGGCCTAAGAAAAAAGTCTCTGGTTCTATCTTTATATTACTTTAAGGATCTCAGAGTTTCTAAATAGTGTAGGATATCATGCTAAGGAAGTAGGGGAACTCAGGTATCACACAGGTTATGTAGAAAGTAAACACAGGGTCAGTCATAAAGGACTCAAATGTCTATACACCGATGCATAGAGTATGAGCAATAAACAAGGTGAAATAGAAATCCAGGTAAATGGCAAATGTGATATTGTTGCCATTATGAAAACTTGGTAGGATGAAACCCACAAATGGACATACAACTAAACGGATTTAAATTATTTAAAAGAAACAGACCAAATAAAAGAGGAGGTGGAGTTGCACTATATATAAGAAATAACTACATCTCTACAGAAATAGAGCACAACAAGGATGAAAACTGTCTTGAATGCATTGGGTTAATCTAAAAGTGGGGGGATGACATTGCCATAGATGTATACTATAGGTCACCCAATCAAACAGAGGAAATAGATGAACTTTTGCTAGTCAGTTAACTAAGGTATGTAGGAAGCACATCACAATAGTAATGTGGGACCCTGATATCAACTGGGAGACAAACTCGGCACCAAGTGGAAGATCAAACAGATTCCTGACAAACCTAGCAGACCACTTTGTCTTCCAAAAAATAGACAAGGGAACTAGGGGATCAGCCATATTAGACTTAATTCTCACTAACAGAGTTATTTATATTTATATTTATACTTATATTTATTAAACTTATATACCGCCCTTCTCCTGTAGGACTCAGGGCAGTTCACAAGGTTTTTTAAAAAACACTACAACAAATTACAAAAATTAAAACAATTAAAATGATAACATTAACCTTGAATAAATAAAATCCCAATTATAATCCAATTAAAACCCCAATTAATATTCTCAGTCCAGGCCCGAAAGCTCAAAGAGCCAGGTCTTCAGGTCCCGGCGGAATGAGCGAAGGTCAGGGGCAGTCCTAAGCTCTACAGGCAGCTGGTTCCAAAGGGCAGACGCACCCACAGAGAAGGCCCTCCCCCTGGGTATTGTCCGCCGGCAATCTTTTACCGGCGGTACCCTGAGAAGACCCTCCCTGTGGGAGCGCACAGGATAAAGGGAGCTTGATGCCGGCAGCAGGTGCTCCCTCAGATATCCCGGACCCAAGCCATTTAGGGCTTTATAGGTCATCACCAGCACCTTGAATCTCACCCGGAGGGCAACCGGAAGCCAATGCAGCTCGCAGAGCAGAGGTGTTACATGGGAGTATTGGGAAACCCCCATCATAACCCGCACGGCTGCATTCTGCTGCAGCTGAAGCCTCCGGGTGGTCCTCAAGGGCAGCCCCATGTAGAATGATAGAAAGTGTTGAAGCTACAGGAGCCCTGGGGGGGGGGGGTGATCATGCAATATTGGAATTCAACATTATGCAAGCACAAGCAATAGAACATAGTTAAATTAGAGTTGTGAAATTTAAGAGAACTAATTTCAATAAACTTAGAAAGAGCTTGGGAAGGTGTCAGAACCCCAATGTATTTTGTGTTTCTTTCTTATGCCTTCATTTTCAGGTTCTGCCTTTCTAATGGGGGAAGGAAGGACCTAAGGGTATTCTGCAGTATACTTCCTTTGCTTTCTTCTATCCTCATTGAAATATATTTCTTGGGGTGAGAAAGGAATGTGCCTCTGACCATCTGCCTTATCTCCAGGTGGAGGGGAAGAAGTTGCAGAGAAACCTGACAGCCTTGAGAACGGCCCTTTCTTTCCCACAACAATTTAACACCTATGGATTGGCTCAATTCAAACCAGCCAGATGGACAGTTGGAGTGGGGTTTTGAAAGGGTTCTTTTAATGTAATGTTTCCTGCGGGAAATCTTCAGATCCTGCCTTACTATCCTGCTATCAATACCTTCCAATAAAACTTCTTGGCAGATGCCCTGTCATGGATGCCACAGTACAACAGCATGAAAGTTGAAGTGGTCAAACCACAGCTGCCCACAAAGCAACTGGCCACCCCTGTCACCATGAGGAACAAAGAACCTCCCACCTCTGAACAGCATGGTAGCCACTGAATTCAGATGAACTCTGGAGAAGGACGAGTGGTTCCTCAACCACAAAAACCTCTGTTCAATGTGAGATGGACTGCTGTGGGTGGGTGGGTGGAAATTATACATCCCTACAACCCAGAGATTAAAGTTCATGCAGCTCTGCCATGATTCAAAACTAGCGGGACACTTTGGGTTCATGAAAACTCTCCACCTGGTAAAGAGACAATTCTGGTGGCCATCCTTAAAGAAGGACATTGAGAACTATGTAGCCAGTTGCCCCATTTGTGCAGCAGCTAAATGAAGGCAGGAAAAAATGCCTGGCCTTTTAAAGGCAGCGATGAGCACTTCAGCACCCTGTAGAAAGATCTCTATAGACTTTATCAGAGAGCTGCAGAGAAAACACTGAAAACACTGTCATTTGGGTAGTAACAGATTTATTCTCCAAACAAATCCATTACATACCTTGCCAAAAAATTCCAACTGCTAAAGCCTTGGCTAAGATGTTTGTGCAACACATCTATCAGCTACATGGGGCCCTCCGATGCATGATCTCAGATAGGGGGGTTCAGTTCACCTCCAAGTTCTGGAGAGCCTTTTTGGACCTACTGGGTACAGATCAGGATCTTTCAGCTAGTCATCATCCTCAAATGGGGGGACAGAATGAACGAACTCAGTGCTAGAAAAATACCTGAGATGTTTCATAAACTATCAACAAGACAATTAGACTGAGCTGCTACTATTCGGTGAAGTAGCATTAACAATGAAGTACATTCCAGTACACACAACCTTCCAGGTGTCTACAGGACAGAGCTTCAACCCAATGCCTGAATTGCCTGTCAATGAGCCCACCCTCCCTTCCCTGAAGGAATAGAGTATGCAATTGCAAAATATGTGGCCAATGGTCAAGAAAGCCTTAGATGAAGCTAGAGAAGCTTATAAAGTGCAGGCAGACAGAAAACAGGTGGAGCCAAAGCCTTTTAGGGTGGGGGACAGGGTATATCTCTCTACTAGGTTTCTGCAGTCCTTGCAACCCACAAAGAAGTTAGGGCCAAAATTTGTGGGACCATTCCCTATTAAGTGCATCATCAACCCAGTCACAGTAGAACTTGAACTCCCTAAAACATTAAGACAGGTCCATCCAGTGTTTCACTGTAGTTTGCTAAAACCCAAAATGAGCTCGCCTTTAAGGCCAGCCATAGCTCCTCCACCACAACCTATTATGGTGGAAGGGGAACAACATTTTGAAATCAGGGAAATCTTAGACTCTAGAAAGCACCATGGATCTACCCAATACTAAGTGGCATGGAAGGAGCTCCCAGCATCCCAGAATGAGTGGGTACACAAAAAGCATGTGAGAGCCCCTAGATTGCTTAAATGTTTTCATGCTTGTTACCACAATAAACCAGACTAACCACTATGTTTCATTTTCTCTCCCTGTTATTATTTTCTCTTCTCCAGGTGGTTCTCTCATTTTTTTAGTTTAAGAACTACATTTGTTTTAAAAACTGTTGACCTTCTGGGATTATAAATACTTACTGAGCTGTGATTTCTAAGCTCAAGAATTGTTTGTAGAGAAAGAAAAACCTTGACTTTTGTTTAATCTTCTAGGGGGGAATTTACTGGAAAGCTCTTAGGTGACTAAACATTCTGGATTGCAATTATGGTTGGTTGATAATTGTAAGAACCCTGAACAGAAGAACTGTTATAAAATACTGTTATGGTGCTTTGACAATTGGAAGCATGTTGGATTACAAAAACTTTATTAAAGATAAGAACTATATAAGATTTGGTTGTTTGGATTTTAAGATTGGCTGGTTTGAAAAGGCTAATCACAGAGACTATGGTACTGGTGAAAGACTATCCAGAGAGGGGAGACAAAATGGATGCTGGATACCTATGTAAAAGTGACAGGAAACCACACCTAATATTTCTTTCTGAAGGCCCCAGCCTGGAACATCAGAGATCTGAAGGAGTAACACTCCGAGACAAGGCAAATACTTTCCAGGAAGAAATGTATGCAATGCTGCAGCAGATTCAAATGACAATTGTTTCAAACCACAAGGAGATTAAAAACAAATTTGATGACATAAATAATCACATCTTCAACCTAAACCTTCAATCAAGATCGGACTTGTACGCCCTCAGGGGGGTTTTTCCCTCCTGGATACGACCAGCCTCCCTTTCTAACAATTCCCTTGATGACGGGCCCAATTTTTGGGACCCCGAGAGATGGCTGGGCTTAATTAGGGGCCTCTGGTGGAGACATATTAAGAGGCCCCTGATACGTTTTTTAGCTAGGTATTTTAAAGGGTTAGGGAAGGGGAGGCACAGTAGGGTGGGGAGGGAATTTTTAATTGGTACTCAGTCTGGGCCTATGAAGGGTCCCGGCGAGATAGGGTTGGGAGTGGAGATTGCTGGTTCTGTGTGTGCTGGGGTGGGGCTGCAAATCCCCACGACGATAGGGAATGGCGGCAGGTGGTTGCACGGAGGGCCATATCAACATCTGGGATCACGCCCCCGCTGTCTTCGAGTGGTGGCACGCTCTGACCCTCCGGTTAGCACCCTCTTGCCCGGGGGTGAGGGTGATCAGGTCCCTGAGCTTAGGCTGGTTTATTTTAATGCCAGATCCGTTGTTAACAAGGCTCCCCTCGTTCGTGACTTGATCGAGGAGGAATGCGCGGATCTGGCGTGCATTACGGAAACTTGGGTGGGCTCGGAGGGAGGGGTCCCTCTGACCGAGTTATGCCCCCCAGGTTTCCGTGTGCTACACCGGCCAGGGGCTCGGGGTAGGGGTGGAGGGGTGGCGGTGGTTATCAGGGAAACTTTATGTCCGCGGGAGACCACCATTGTCCAGACTGGCGGGAGTGAGACCCTCCTCTTGAGATGTGACCGCCGGGTTCAGATGGGCTTGTTGCTTGCATACCTGGCATCCAGCTGTGTGGCAACAGCCCTGCCCAAGCTGCTCGACACCCTCTCAGGGTTGGCGGTGGAGTTCCCTAGGCTTATGGTGCTGGGTGACTTCAACCTGCCTTCACTGGGAGGGTCGTCTGAGTTAGCTCGGGAGTTCATGGCTTCCATGACAGCCATGGGCCTGACCCAAGTAATTCAGGGCCCGACTCATGTGGGGGGTCACACTCTTGACCTGGTGTTCCTGTCCGGACAGTGGTTGGAAGATCTGGGAGGGAGTTCACCGGTCATTGTTCCCCTGTCATGGTCTGACCATTATCTCCTGCGGCTGGTCTTCCGTTATGCTACTCCCCGCTGCTGGGCTGCGGAACCGACCAGGTGGCTTCCATGACAGCCATGGCGCTTGGGTCTATACCCATCGCCCTCACTCACAGCCCAGTTGATACCTTGGTTGATGCTTGGGATAGGGCAGCCGCTGAGGCACTTGACCCCTGACCCGGCACAGATCCCGTTGGGCTCCATGGTTTTCTGTGGAGCTCCAGGAGATGAAGCATAGGAGACGGGGTCTAGAGAGCTGTTGGACATCCACCCAATCCGAATCTGACCGATTGCAGTTAAGAATCTTTATAAGGTCTTATCTTGCAGTGATGAGGACGGCGAAGGCTAATTACTTCGCTGCCCTCATCGCGTCCGCAGATA
This sequence comes from Daboia siamensis, assembly GCA_024449315.1. NCBI lineage: Eukaryota > Metazoa > Chordata > Lepidosauria > Squamata > Viperidae > Daboia > Daboia siamensis. The sequence continues at coordinate 765,135 of JAKJMR010000450.1, read as the reverse complement.
ATCACCCGGCTGCCCTGTTTAGGATGACCTACTCCCTCCTTAATCAGGAGGTGAGGGAGGATCCCTTGCAGGGGCAGGCCGAGGAGTTTAGTCATCATCTGATGGACAAAATCACTCAGATCCGGGCCGGTTTGGACTCTGACTGGGCGGAGTCTGATGTGGAGGAATCAGATGGTCTTGAGCATGTTATCTGGACTGAGTTCGATCCTGTTTCTCCTGATGATGTGGACAGGATGAGGAGGAGGCTGAGCTCCACCACCTGTTTGTTGGACCCGTGCCCCTCCTGGCTGGTTTATGCAGCTCAGGAGGAGACACTGGCTGGTTCCAGGCAGTAATAACTGCTTCCTTGAAGGAGGGTGTCTTCCCCGCCTCCCTGAAGGAGGCAGTGGTGAGACCCCTCCTCAAGAAGCCTGCCCTGGACCCGGCTGTTTTAAATAACTATCCTCCGGTCTCCAACCTTCGCTTTCTGGTGGTGGCACATCAGCTTCCTCTGTTCCAGGATGAAATTGATTATCTGGACCCGTACCAATCGGGTTTCAGGCCCGGGCACAGCACGGAGACGGCATTGGTCGCGCTGGTGAATGATCTCTGGCGGGCTCAGGACAGGGGTTGTTCCTCTGTCCTAGTCCTATTAGATCTCTCAGTGGCTTTCAATACCATCGACCACGGTATCCTACTGCGGCATCTTAGGGGGTTGGGAGTGGGAGGCACCGTTTTGCGGTGGTCCTATCTCCTGGGCCGCTCGCAGTCGGTGTTGACGGGAGGGCAGAGGTCCGCCCCGAGGCCTCTCATTTGTGGAGTTCCTCAGGGGCCGGTTCTCTCGCCCCTCCTGTTCAACATCTATATGAAGCTGCTGGGCGAGATCATTCGTGGTTTCGGGGTGGGGTATCATCTATGCCCTATGCACAGTCACTCATGCGCTCATGATCTCCCATTTAGACTACTGCAATGCTCTCTACATGGGGCTGCCCTTGAGAACCACCCGGAAGCTTCAGCTGGTGCAGAATGCGGCCGTGCGAGTTGTGATGGGGGTTTCCCGATACTCCCATGTAACACCTCTACTCTGCGAGCTGCATTGGCTTCCGGTTGCCCTCCGGGTGAGATTCAAGGTGCTGGTGATGAACTATAAAGCCCTAAATGGTGAGGGTCCGGGATATCTGAGGGAGCACCTGCTGCCAGCATCAAGCTCCCTTCGTCCAGTGCGCTCCCACAGGGAGGGTCTTCTCAGGGTGCCGCCGGTTAAAGATTGCCAGCGGGTAACACCCAGGGGTAGGGCCTTCTCAGTGGGCGCGCCTGCCCTTTGGAACCAGCTGCCCGCGGAGCTTAGAACTGCCCCTGACCTCCGTTCATTCCACCGGGACCTGAAGACCTGGCTCTTCGAGTTCTCTGGCCCAGGTTGAGAATTTTTAACTTTAACTGGGGTTTTTATTTTTCTCTCAGGGATTGATTTAATCTTTTTAATTGTTTTTAACTCTTGTATTGATTTTTCTTTTAAATATCCTGTAAACCGCCCTGAGTCCTTCGGGAAAGGGCGGTATATAAATCTAAATAAATAAATAAATAATAATAAAAAAAACTCTCAGAAAACAATGATAAAGAATGAACAAACAAATCAGACAACAGAACATAAATCAGAGGAAAGTAATTCAAAGCTACAAATGAAGAGAATCACAGCTTAATACAAGCAAAAGAAAATCTGCAAGATTTTGCCATACCAGCGAAAATGGAAAAGATATTTTATCTTTCAGGACTTCAAAACAAACTTGAGGATAAGAAAGAAGATCTAGTAAAATGGATTATAGAGCAGCCATGAGAATCATTAGAATTTGGAAGACAAAAAACGTACATCCTACTTAACTTGTCTTTTCTATTCCCAACAATACTCATAAAAATACAGGAAGAATCCCCTGGCAAGCAGAACATACTGACACAGAAAGCTGCATGGCAAAAGAAGAAGGCTAGAGTCAGATTCAAGAGATTTGATTCGACTTACCAGATGGAGAACTATATGATTAAACACTTGTTTGAATATCGTTAAAAGAATAGATAAATTCTGGATATAAAGAGGCCCTACAGAAAGAGGGATAAGATATATAAGTAGTATAGTACTTTTTATAATATATGTGATGTAAAAATATTGGGATGGTTTATGTGAATGAAAAGTTTAGATATTTAAAGGTAATTAATTTTGAGAAAATTACCGTATTTTCCGGCGTATAAGATGACTGGGCATATAAGATGACCCCTGACTTTTGAGAAGGTTTTCAAGATTTTTTATCTTATACGCCGAAAAATACTTACATGCCAGTTGCCAAGTGTCTGACACAAGCCCGATTCAGACCCATCTAATGCAGATGCTGCAAAGCCCTGCCAGTTCCCGCCTGACGCTAGACGGCTCCGCCGGTGACGCCTCGAGAGGGAAGGGCGTGAGGCGCCTGCCACGGCTCCCGGAGGACTCCTTAGGAGCCGGGGAGTGTGCGCATGCGCAGGACTGCCCTGCCGGCTCCTGCCCGATGCCAGCCTACCCTGCTTCCTCCACAGTGAGAGGGGAGGGCGTGCCTTCCTGGGCTCACTGACTTGCAGCCACGCCGGAGCCGAAAGGGGCTTTTCCTTCCACCCATCCTTTGGAATAAACGCAAGAGCTGCGTTTACACGACGCGCTCTTCTAGGCCAGACTGCAAATGGCACGCCAGAAGCTGCAACCACTGCGGGAACTCCGAGTCCCCACCTTTCGGCAGCCTGCATGGCCCAGCGCAATCTGCTTATGCTCAGATGCCGCTTGGGCAAGGGGGAGGGGCTTCCTGCCGCTCCCGGAGTCTGGCATTTGCAAGGGGGAGGGGAAGAGAGAGTCACGTTGGAGGGGGGACTGGACTAAGGAGGCTTGAGGTTGCTTTGCAAGAACGGGGGTGCTCGATTGATTTATGTACTATTTTTCGGCGTATAAGACGACTGGGCGTATAAGACGACCCCCCCCGACTTTTGGGAAGATTTTCATGGGTTAAAAAGTCATCTTATACACCAGAAAATACGGTAAGAATTCCATGGATGAGAATCCTCAAGGGGAAAACAACTCAAGAAGCTTGGGAAATTTTGAAAAGTATAGCCCACTCTAGCACAATACCAACAAAGAGGAAAAATAACAGCTCTCAAAAGAAACCAGGATGGCTGCATAAAGAACTCTATGACAAATTGAAAGATAAAAAGGACAAGTATAAAAAGTGGAAAGAGGGGCACATAACTAAAGCAGAATATCAGCAAATAATCCAAGCCTGCAAAGATGAAGTGAGGGAAGCTAAGGCTCAAAATGAACTAAGAATTGTGACAAAAGACAAAAATAACAAAAAAAGCTTGTTTCAACTTGTAAAAAACAAGAAAAAGGTTAAGAAAATGATGGGTCCATTAGTGAGAGAAAGTGACAAGAAGGTGACTAGGAACAGGGAGAAAGCAGAACTACTTAATTCATTTTTTGCATCCATCTTTACACAAAGGGTAGAAACAGTCGAACCTATCAAAAACAGTACATAAAAAACATATTAGAAACACAAGTTAAAATAGGCAAGAAAATGGTAAGTAAGCACCTGTCCACCATAGACAAGTTCAAATCATCAGGACCAGATGGATTACATCCCAAGGTTCTGAAGGAACTGACAGATGTAATCTCAGAACCACTGAATTATATCTTTCAAAGATACTGGAGCACCAGCGAACAGTAAAAAAAATGACAATAAAAATTATCTTATCTTATCTTAAACTCCATGTAGGTATCAGAAAGGGAATCTGGCCAATAAATGTTCAGCTGCATCTAGTCGCTCCAACTGTACCCCAAATAGATACTACAGGATCATAAAAAGGAAGATTTCTTTTATTACAAGTTACATTGCACCACCCAGAGTTGTTATGGCAAACAAAGAATTTTTATTTTTGCTATTATAAAATATGAATCTTCTTTTCTTCTTATCTTCTCCAGTTCTTTCTCTTCTATTTTGCTGTCTCCAGGTACTGCCATGTTCACTATCCAGACTTTTTTTGTTTTTTGGAACAATTGTTAAGTCTGTGGTGTTATATGGCAAGTGCCTGTCTGTTTAAATTCTAAAGTCTCATAGCACATTAGTTTCTTCATTTTCTATTACTTTATCTATTTTATGGTCCTACCACCACCACCACC
>JAKJMR010000450.1:734419-760870 GCA_024449315.1 Daboia siamensis | reverse complement strand
TTCTTCTTCTTCTTCTTCTTCTTCTTCTTCTTCTTCTTCTTCTTCTTTTTCTTCTTCTTCTTCTTCTTCTTCTTCTTCTTCTTCTTCTTCTTCTTCTTCTTCTCATACCCCTTCCCCTAGTAAAAACTTAACAGTTCAAGTCCTAACCATGGAACTAATAGCTGCTAAAGTAACATCTCAGTACATAGGCAATTCCAAGTAAGATGGGATTTTTGGAAAGTCAGACTATTCAGGTCTGATTTCAAAATTTTCATGTATCTAGGCAACCCTTTGGGTATTGCTCCAAGGGTTCCTATTAGTGATAATGATGTCAGGAGTGTTGTGGGACAGATGTTTGGATCTGAAAGTCCCACAGGATCTTGACTTGCTCGTTTACAAGAATTTTGTCAATTTGGTATTCCCAGTAATTTTTGCTGGCAAAGCTTCCAGTGTATGATTTTGGCAACTTGATCATAACATTTTGATAATTAGCTTGTGAGATTAGCTTGTGAGATTTTGCTGCAGCCACTGATAAAGTGATCCACTGTTTCATCTTTCTCATTGCATAAGAAACATTTGCTGTTGTAACTGACATGTTGAATTTTTGCTTTCATGGAATTGGTCTGCAGGGTTTGTTCTTGGGCAGCCAAAATAAAGCCTTCATTTTCTATCAGATCCCAAAACTCCTCATCTGCTTTCTCCTTTCTTCTACCCTTTTGGGGCCTGCCATTCTTGTTGTGGGGAGGGGTGCATGGGGGATTCATAGTGTTAACTTTCACTTTCTCCTTTCTTTGTCTGGCTTCCTCCTTTTGAGTATGGAAAGTGTCTCCTTATCTGGGAGACAGTTACAAGGAAATGAAAGCTGGAGAAGACCATGAGATGTGCGCCTATTGTGCCAGTCAGCCGCCTGCCAGGCCACCAGTGGATTGGCTGGATTTCAAACAGACATTATGACTTTGGTGGGAGGGGGCATATTGCTTGCTTAATTATACTGCTCACGTGGGCTTTTCTTCAGATCTAGCCTTAACCTCCCTGCTATCACTAGTCCCTAATAAAGGTTTCCTTTTGAAAAAATGTGTTTCAAGAGTTCTACTTTCATGGTGATTAGTTGAAGTGGGTCCTGACTGTTTCTTTCTTCAGCATCCCTGGTCTCAACCATCTCCATGTTGCTTTGTATCTACCTTTCCTTCAATGTCCTTCAGGTATTGACTTTGCATAGACTTCTTTTTGCAGTTAGAAACTTGATGCTTAGTTGTTTGCTTTCAATATTCTGCTTTCAATCTTGTTGTTTTCAAGAGGTTTCCCTTGCTCACCTCCTTCAGCAGAGACTCTTGCTTTTTTATATCATCATTTAAGTATTTTTCATCTTTCACAGTTTGTTTCACCTGTAAGAGTGCCACCCTATATAGCCAAGTACAATCGATCAATATTACTTTTTGGGTACAGAGCATGGTGTATTGTCATTAGTTTTCATTCCTAGCTGAATCCAATCAATTATTCCAGCTGAGTATCATATTACAGGCTCTGCCCAGTTGTTAATTGCCTTTATGATATTTCCTCCACTTAGCTTTGATCTCAAGATTTTCCAAATTCGCTTTATATATTTTGTTGAAGTAGCTTCCTTCACTTGATTGTGCAACAGATCATAGGCTTCCAAAACTCCTAAGTACTTGTACCCTTCTTCTGGTGTTACTACTTTTATCAGCTCTTCATTATCAGGTTCAAGTCCATCATCTTCAATAATTTTTCCTGCCTTAACAGCAATTGTTGCACACTTGTCAATGCCAAATTGCATTTCAATTTCTCTGCTAAACTCCTCAGTGCTTTTCAGCAGTGAGCGCAACTCAGATTTTGTTTTTCTAAATGGTTTTAAATCATCCATGTAAAGCAAATGGGAAATATTATTATTATTCCTTCTTATTTAGTCGTCTTCTAATCTATTTTGTACCTATACATAAATATTAAAAGAGTAATACTATTTTAATTCTCCATTTTGGAAAAAAAATGATATTTGGTCTAGATTTGATCAAGACAACCCAAGTATGTATATATACACTACATGTACAATTGGGTTAATAAGATAAGAGTAACTGAGATATATTGGATTATATGGTAGACTAAATTAGAGGTCTTAATTTACATAGGGTAGGAAGTGTGTGCTTGGAGTAAAACTGGTCCCAGGTTGCACTTCTGACATACTACTAAAGTAGTACAAAACTGACTAGTATTGTGTAAAAGGTATAAATGATAAAGAGTGTGAATTAATGAATTCATTGAAATGAATAAAAGTAGAAGGGTTGATTGGCTATGAAATTAAAAGAAAGAGCAAGATTGTGTGCTCATTTTTGGAGCAGAATTGCAGAATACTGTATATGCAGTGAAATAAAGGAATACTTTTAATTATGAATGAAAAACTAAGACATGTTAAATTATGAATTGGTGACATCAAGATTATTATTGATATGAAGCAAAGTAGAAATATATAGGTTGTTTATGGTTGCATACAAAAGTGTAAGGTTTAGTAATATAGGAAAACCAGGGGTGAGATTTAGGGGGAAATGTGCAACATTCTGAATAAATTCAATTCAAAGGGAAAAAATTGATTAGTTTACATGACTAGATAGATGAATGAAACCAAAGAATATTATTGGATATATACTGATTTAGAGAAACCATGAGATAAAACTTAAAGGTTTTAATATGAAATGATTTATAGAAATATGGAGCTGAGGTCTGGTTACTGAATGAAGTGAATTCACTGATTGAGGGATATGCTGGAAATAAATTAATCTGGGAATGAATGGAGCATTTTTTTTTTACAAATTGTAAAAAGCAATTTTATTCTTTTAAAATTTTATTTATCAAATTTATATAGCCACCAATTGCACCTTCTGTTTTATATGTCAGCCTAAAGGAGCTACAAAAAGTGTATAATATATTCTTAAATTATCCACCTACCATAAAAGAGGGATTTCCAAACAACAAACTCATGGAACAGATGATGGATACTATTGTGGTATGCAATGCATATTCCATGTATGAGCTTATGTCCAAAGAAAACCCAAATTATACATGTATTAAATGCAAAATATATGTGTTGCAACAAGTCTGCAACATGTACTCATTGTCAGAGGTTCCCTGTTGATGTTGTCCTGGGTTCCCGCAGGAACGAGTCTCAGCCCTCGCTGAGACAATTTAGGGGGTCCTCGCAAGGACGAAAGAAGCCAAATAAAAACAAACACCACACCAGAAGTTTCTCAAGATGAGAGAGCACGAAGTGCCCGGGGTGATGTTGTGTCCCCCGAACAGATCGCAACAGTCTCTTTTATTAGGCAGTTTTAAAAGGGAGGGGTCACTACAGCAAAAAGAGATAGCATATAGAAAATTACCAAACAGCGTGAGTCAGAGCATACGTGTTAACAAAACACCACCTGATTTACAGGAAATCATACACTTCAGCAGAATAAAAACCTAATCTCAGGGAAAGCAAAACTTAACTTAAGGAACAAAGCAATGGGATGCTAATTGGGTACTATAAATCATATCTATCCTAACTTAGAGAAAGTGAAACTTAACTTGAGGAGCAATGGAATTTGGGTGCTAATTGGATACTGTAAATCATGTCTGTCGGGTACCAGACACCATGCAGCACGGGAAAGGGTCAGGGCAAGGTCTCACGGCTATGAGGCCCAAGGAAAAACCTGAACCAAGGATATATCCATATGTCCTCTGTTTTTATTTTTTAAGATGGTTAATATCCTTCTAAAGCCATGACATCCCCAGTGGATCCCCCCTCCGGGAGAACCCGCAGGGAGCCAGTACGCTTTTCCAAAGGAATAGTTTCTGATTCAGAGTCTTCATCAGCCACAGAGGCTAATTCTAAAAGAGGTTGTTTATATTCATTTTCAACAGTGTGCTTTAGCAAGAGGACATCATCTCCAATACTGTTTAGTCGTTGTTTCAAAAATGCTAGAACTCTCCCCATGACACATGGGCCAATTGTACATGCAAGGAGCAACAAAATCAGAGGACCGGCTAGGGCCAAGAGGAGGGTGGTCAACCAGGGAGAGAAATTGAACATTTCCTGGTACCACGTGTGGGATTGGGAACGCTCTCTTTCTCTACCTTTTAATCGGGATGTTAATTCTGCCATGGAGTCAAGCACAATGCCCGAATTGTCGGTATAAAAACAACATTCCTCTTTCAAGGCAACACACAGACCGCCCTGTTTTAGGAATAGCAAGTCCAAGCCCCTCCTATTTTGTAGAACCACTTCAGAAAGAGAGGTGAGGGAATTTTGGAGGGCAACCATAGATTGCTCAATGCGTTTGAGGTCATCATCTATATCAGCACTGAGCCTGATAAACCTGAATGCAAAAAGCTCTGTGTGTGTGTAAACTGTTTCCACTGACACACGCAGTAGCACCCGTAGAGCAGGCCCAAATAGAGCCATTGGAAGGAATAAAAAACTGACCGTTGAAACGTTTGAAAAGATTTGCAGTTGATAGAGTAGTGTACATTATAGCCCACCCTCCACTGTCAAATCCTAGCCTTTCTTTGGATAAGTATGTTGTGCAGGAAGTATAGGCATCCGAGGAGGCATTGATACAAAAGTGAGAAAAGTTAGAGGGTACATACCCAAGGCAACAACCTTGACCTTCAATTGAGGATACCGTTATAGTAGAGGTAGACCACCTGCAAGCGGCATCTGAGGTGCTATTGGCAAAAGGTAAGGCGGAACCTATGGCCTCATAAAAAGGGGGTTGAGAAGACATACACAGCCAACACCTACTATCATTGTTAGGAAAAGCACGGGCTGCCACAAGGGCATCATGCGCAGAGGAGACCAAGGACACCAATGGATTGTTTCTTTTAGCCAAGGGCTGTAAAAAGGACGAAGTGACTTGTTTGTTTGGGCCCAAAGGTGGGGATGTTGCTAAGGACATGGTTAGACGGATTATGAATATATTACCTGGATGACTCCTGGTTCCAGAATTATCGTTCGACCTTCCCCCCCATCTTTTCCCTTTAAACCATTCAGTAATCAGAAGACTCCTTCCGTGAGATGTAAAAGTAACAGTCATAGGATTAAGGCGAACGCTGCAGCAGGCCCAATTGGTGCAGGAATTCCAAGGCAAATTGTTATCAGGGCCTAGTATAGCTTTGATATAATCAGTAGTATAGGGAGCAGTCCACCAAATCTTTCCGGTTGACACACATTGCCAGGACTTGCAGTACCAATCAGAGATGGTTCCACATTCATCTAGGTGGGAGAGATCAGTAAGATGTCCTGGGCAGATATACAGGCCTGGACCAATGCTCCAGACTTCCCGAGGGGAAGGATCACATTTTGTTTTATGTTTAAAGCCATGGGCACTGACCAGCATTTCAGCAAAGTCAAAGTAAAGTGCAGGAAACCAGGGCCACAGAGTTCGATTAGAGATGGAATAAAGGATGTTTCCTTGGAAGTCCAAAATAGTCCAAGTATAATTTGCGGGACGATGCACGTTCTGCTGTGTGCTGGAATAGGAGCGCCGCCAGCGGAGAACTGCAGGGGAAGAAACATGGGAAAAAGGCAAGGAGAGAAGGGAAACTTTAGGAAGAGAGGAAGAGGCATTAGAGACAGAAGAGGCAAGAAAGATCAGGGATAGGATCAGGAGGATCTTCATCTTTCTTTTTCAGTTGATTGAGATGACAAGGGCGGACACAGCGAGCCGGGACCCACAAAACTCGATCAGGCAATTGAACTGCTGCGTAGCCTTTTCCCCAGGTGATCAATTGAGCTGGACCTTTCCAAGCTGGATCCGGAAGATGGCTATAATATACCAGAGGACGAGAAGAGGGGAGGGGAGGAGTGGAAAAATGTCTCGAGGCAGCAGTAGAGGCAGGGGATCCAGTTAGATTAAGAAAATTCAATGAATACAAGGAAACATTTAATACATTTTGCAACGCCGGGAGTGTCGGGGGGCTGATGCCTTTTGACCCCAAGTGTCTGTCCAAGGCCTGTTTAAGAGTCAAATTCGCTCTCTCTATAATGGCTTGGCCCTGGCTATTGAAAGGAATGCCGAATTTATGCATTATTGACCAGCGATAGCAAAATTGTGCAAAGGCAGAGCTCGTATAAGCTGGTCCATTGTCAGTTTTTAGAGTTTTTGGACATCCCAACGTTACGAAAGTCTGAATACAATGATTAATAACTTGTTTTGCGGTTTCACCCCTTTGCAAGGTTGCCATGATGAAACCTGAATACGTATCAATGGAAACATGAATGAATTTCCAAGGGGCAAAGGATGGATATTGAGTTACATCCATTTGCCATGTCTCACAAGCACTAGTACCCCTGGGGTTGACCCCTTGTGGGATTGCAGATGCCTGTAGACTGCATGTTGGACATTGCTGAATTATGGCAGTGGCTTCTTGATGGGTAATACCAAACTGCTTGACAAGAGCCTTTTTGTTCTGATGAAAATAGTCATGGCTTTCTCCTGCTGTTAAGGTATACAGACAGGAGGACGGGTTGGTTTTACATGCCTCATCTGCCATATGATTTCCTTCTGATAAAAATCCAGGAAGATGTTGATGACTTCTAATATGTGCTACAAACAGTGAATGAGCACGGAGATGTAACAAATCCTGGAGCTGTAAAAAAAGTCTCATTAAAGGGACAGGGGTTGAGGGAGAAATGTAAGCATCATATATACAAGAGACCAAATGTGAAACATACAAACTATCTGTAATAATGTTAAGGAGCTGATCGGGAAACATTGAAAGAGCAAGATTGAAGGCAGACAATTCTGCTTGTTGGGCAGAAGACTGAGCTGAAGTAGTACGAGTCTGCCAATTGTCCTGTCCTTTATCCTGCCATACACTAGCACCTATGGATTTTGAGCCATCTGTGAACACAGTGAGGGCATCTTTGATGGGAGAGGAACTTATAGGAGTTGAAAAAAGAATGGGAACAGTTTTTAAAAGTTGTAATCGAGGATCTGGAGGAAGATGGCATGAGAGAATACCATTCCAATCCTCCAAGGCAGGGGTGTCAAACTCAGTTTCATTGAGGGCCGCATCAGCATTGCGGTTGCCCTCAGGGGGCCGGGTGGGTGTGGCCAGGGTGGGCGTGGCCTACTGGGTGGGAGTGGCTAGAGCACGTATGGCCTGCTGGGTGGGCGTGGCCAGCTCTACATCGTTCACATCAAGGGTGCCTATGGGGGCCTGGGCAGGAGTGGGACAGATCTGGGGGTCTCTGGCAGGAGGAGGGTCTCTGGGCCAGAGCCAAGGCAGTGGGGGCCGTTCCCTCACTGTTTCCAGGATGGCTTCGTGGGCCGCATGAAACCACTTCGCGGGCCGCATCCGGCCCCCGGGCCTTGTGTTTGACATGTCTGCTCCAAGGCATGTTGCAATGCATCTGATGTTTGAAACAAAGATTCCCATTGACTTAATTTAAAAGGTACATACAGAGTACTGAATTCTATACCCATAAGAGCCCTAGTACGTCTCCTCCCTTTCTCCAAGAGAAGAGCCATTTGCAAAGCTTTGGTAGTAATTGAAGCCTTAGGAGTGTGTGCCAAATGTATCCATTCCAAAATATGCATTTTCTTTCCATCAGTCAATTGGAAAATGAAAGCAGTTAAAAGAGAAGGAGTAGGCAAAATAGCAAACAAGAGAGGCTCATTAGGCAAAGCTCTGTCGACCCATCTCTGGGTGAGAGCAGTATTAACCAAGGACAAAGCAGTCTTTTGATCTTGTGTTAGAACAACAGTGTCTGATGGATGTTTAAGGCCTATCAGAGCAGAAAAAAGAGGAGATAAAACATGAGTTGAAATTAAGGTCTGGCCCAATTAAGATATTGCTGGAGTTGAACAAGTGTAGTTTTTTCCGGGAGATGTAATGTAGGGAGAACAGGCGTGGCAGCAGATGCCATGAGCTTATGACCCAAATACTGCATAGGATACTGAGTTTGAATTTTGTCAGGAGCAACATGAAGACCAGATTGAGCCAAAATAGTATACAGAAAAGTAAGAGTTTGAGAAACAGTGCCTTTTGGACCATCTGCTGCAATTAAAATATCATCCATGTAATGATAAACCAAAAAGGTAGGATTTGCATCACGATAAGGCTGTAGGGCCCTATCAACATAATATTGGCACATTGTGGGAGAATTTATCATGCCTTGAGGAAGGGCCTTCCATTGATACCTAGTAGTAGGCCTTGAATTGTTAAATTGAGGAATGGTGAATGCAAAAAGAATTCTGTCAGCAGGAGCCAAAGGAATAGAAAAGAAACAATCCTTCAAATCTATTACTACCAAGTCATAATTGTGAGGAATTAAGTTTGGATTTGGAAGGCCATATTGTAGAGGTCCCATGGGCTGAATTATGGCATTATTTTTTCTCAAATCCTGCAGGAGGCAGTATTTCCCATTTTGCTTTTTAATTACAAAGACAGGAGTATTATAAGGGCTAGTTGAGAATTCAAGATGTCCTTCCTGTAGTTGCTGAGCCACTAAGTTCTGCAGGATTATAACCTTTTCCTGTGACATAGGCCATTGATCCACCCACACAGGGATGGAAGATGTCAAAACAAGAGATAAAGGAGGAAAAGACATCGTATGAAATTAAGGGATAGTTAGAGTAGCATGAAGTTGAGACAAAAGATCCCGTCCCCACAAATTAGTATGCAAGGGCAGGATAAAAGGTCGAAGGAAAGCAGTGATAGAGGAGTGAGAGGTAGATGCAGTCAACCAAGATGTGCTAACCTTAGCAGCCTGAGCACCTCCCACACCTTGAACAGTAGATGCGTCAGAAAGAGGCCAGGAAAAGGGCCATTCAGCTGTGCGAATCACTGAAACATCTGCCCCCGTGTCAATAAGACCTGAGAAGGTGCGGCCGTTGAGAAGAATGGAAATTATTGGCTTGGCGTTTTGCACAGGTTGTTGGAGAGCAAAGAGAGAAATATTATCAGGTGGGGGCAAAAGAATAAGAGTAGCAACAACAGTTTCCGCCTTCAGAGAAAAGCAGCGATCACCGATCGCAGCCAAAGAGATGTTCTTTAAGGAGTCTGAATTATGCAAAAAAGGTGCAGCTATAACACCTTCAAGGGTAAGAGAGGAGTTAGGAAACAAAAGAACAGGAACATCTGGAGGGAGCGGAGCAAGAAGAGAGACTTTTAAAGGCATAGTGAAAACAGAACCAGGGTCATCGTAAATGAAGTCTTTAGAAAGACGAACAGGAAAAGCAAGAGATGGATTAGTGGAGACAGCTTGTAAATCAGCCTTTGAAGTGGGGCTAGCTGAACGCCCCTTAATTAGTTTCCCTGCACAGTTTGAGAAGGACCCTGAGGGCAGGTGCGAGCCCAGTGAAAGCCCTTATGGCAATGTGGGCAAACAGTTTTTGGCTTTGCATTAATAGGTTGGGGGGGGAGGACCCCGAGCGCTCCCGCGCAGAGCTCCTCCACCGCCGGGCAAGCGACATTGACTCTTGAAATGACCAGGCTTCCCACAATTAAAACAATTGCCATGCTTGACAACAGGAAAAGCTTGAATATTAGAGGCAGGCATGGAAGAAGTTATAGCGGCTGCAAGAGCAGACATTTTATGAAAAGTGGTTCCCACCACACGGCAAGCCTGCAAAAACTCAGCAAGAGTAACACCTGGTTTTCCAGTCAAGGGCTGAAGTACTTTTTTACAATCTTCATTAGCATTTTCAAAAGCCAATTTGATCAAAAGCTCCTCACGAGCAGCCTGATTTTGAATTTGTCTTTCCAGCGCTGTTTGGAGCTGGTTTATAAAGGTAGTATAAGGCTCAGAAGGTTCTTGAATAACCTTCAAAAATGTTTGAGAGGCACGGCCGTCTGCATCATCCACCTGCTTCAATGCTCCCATGGCACAAAGGCGGATGATTGCAAAAGCACGGCATGGGCAATTTTGCTGCTGGACCAAGGTTGTGAAATTTCCAGGTCCTTTTATATGATCAGCCAAGACTGCTTGAGGCAAGCCTCGCATGATCTCAGCATCTGCCAATTTATTATATTCAGAAGACCAGATGACAAATTGAGCAGGTGTTAATAACATGGAAAATAAAGACTTCCAATCATACAGTAACATTACAACATTTGCATCCATCAGAGAATCAAGCAATCCCAGTACATACGGAGAGTGAATACCGTAGGAAGTAACAGCTTCTTTGAGATTTTTAAGCACCCGCACGTTGATGTTCTCATGTTCCGGCCGTCCTCCCCCCGCTGGATTAAGGGTTAGAGGGTAAGCCGATAGCGGGGGTTCAGTTCTTAGAGAAAGAGAGGAAGAAACAACCAAAGCAGAAAAAGTTCCTGCAGTCGTGTCTGTATCCTCGAGCGGGGGGGGGAGACGCTGCAGAAGCAGGAAGAGCTGTGTCTGCAGGGGGAGCAGAGGCAGCTTCAGAGACAGTAGAAGACTCATACGAAGGTGGAGAGACCTTTGGCAGGGATTCCTCCGTAAGAGAAGAAAGTGGAGCAGCCGAGTCAGGAAAAGGAGAGTTAGGATAGAGGGTGCAAAGAGCAGCCATAATGGCCTGTCAAGTGACTAAGATTTCAGGCGGAGCTCGAGGGTGTTCATGGAGGAATTTTCCCAAGCGCGTCCAGGTAGCCTTCTTAAGGGTACCTTCCTGCGGGTAGGCAGGACACTTCTCATGAACATAGGACAGAAAAGAGGTAAGATTTCTTAGAAAGAGGATAGACAGTGGTGCCATTAACCTTTTGCAAACAATTAGCCTTCTTCACCAGAAAGTAGAGCTCATTCCTATGCTTTGATGAGACTCTCGAGTTCGAGGAGCCCATTACTTACGTGTGCACGTGTCGCGTCCGGACGGGTAAGCAATAAGGGTGAAGGTGACGCACCGCTAGACAACGATCGCGCCTCTGGACAACTCAACAGGATCAGGACGAGCCCCCAGATGTTGCAGCAAGTCTGCAACATGTACTCGTTGTCAGAGGTTCCCTGTTGATGTTGTCCTGGGTTCCTGCAGGAACGAGTCTCAGCCCTCGCTGAGACAATTTAGGGGGTCCTCGCAAGGACGAAAGAAGCCAAATAAAAACAAACACCACACCAGAAGTTTCTCAAGATGAGAGAGCATGAAGTGCCCGGGGTGATGTTGTGTCCCCCGAACAGATCGCAACAGTCTCTTTTATTAGGCAGTTTTAAAAGGGAGGGGTCACTACAGCAAAAAGAGATAGCATATAGAAAATTACCAAACAGCGTGAGTCAGAGCATACGTATTAACAAAACACCACCTGATTTACAGGAAATCATACACTTCAGCAGAATAAAAACCTAATCTCAGGGAAAGCAAAACTTAACTTAAGGAACAAAGCAATGGGATGCTAATTGGGTACTATAAATCATATCTATCCTAACTTAGAGAAAGTGAAACTTAACTTGAGGAGCAATGGAATTTGGGTGCTAATTGGATACTGTAAATCATGTCTGTCGGGTACCAGACACCATGCAGCACGGGAAAGCGTCAGGGCAAGGTCTCACGGCTATGAGGCCCAAGGAAAAACCTGAACCAAGGATATATCCATATATATGAACTACTAGAGGAAAAAGTAAGGGATCTAGAGGCAACTCTAGCCAAACTCCAACCTACAAAAGAAAGCTATACTCAAATCGATGGACAAACAATGGACAAATAATTCCTAGAAGGCTTGACCCTACTGATAAACCTTGGAGGAAGACAAATGGAGGTATGTCACACATAGAAGGAAACACAACCATCAAAGGAAGAAGCAGCATGCATCTAACAAATCTCTACTGCCCAATCTAACCCAACCAGAAGCAGTCCCATTAAAACTTAGCAATCGATTTCTCCCCCTGGATAGAAATACACAGACCCACAACCTCCCCCTCAAAGAAAACATGCAGACACCTAGCAAAGAAACAACACCAAATATCCCTTAAAAAAAGCACCTCAGACTCCACCACCCCCTCCCCCCCCCAAAAAAGAAGGCGAGTGCTGGTGATAGGAGATTCTATTCTCACAGGAACAGAGTCAGCCATCTGCAGACCAGACGTACAATCCAGGGAGTTATGTTGTCTCCCTGAAGCAAAAATCAAAGACGTGGCTGAGAATCTAATCAAAATAATTAGGCCCACAGATTACTACCCTCTTACTCCTTCACATTGGGACAAATAACACAACAAAGAACCTGAGCATAATACTGAGAGACTATAAGAAACTAGGCAATAAAGTTAAGGAGCTAGGAGCCCAAGTAGTGTTTTTGTTGGTACTCCCAACAAAAGGCCAATGGGTTGTTAAAAACACATCATGCCAACCCAAACATATTTCATTCTTTGATAAAGTGACCAAATTAGTAGACCAGCAAAATGCTGTGGACATAGTATACTTTGATTTCAGTAAGGCATTTGATAAAGTAGACCACAAACTACTGCTTTGTAAGCTAGAAAAAGGTGGAAGAGATGACATTACCACCAGATGGATTTGTAGCTGATTTGAGCAAGTAGTCCTCAATGGTACTACATCCACATGGATAGGAGTAAACAGTGGGGTACCACAGGGTTATATCTTAGGCCCAGTACTCTTCAATATCTTCATGAATGACATAGTTGAGGAGATAGAAGGGGAACTCATCAAATTTGCAGATGACATCAAACTGGCAGAAATAGCCAACACCCCAGAAGACAAGCTTAGGATTCAAAAAAGATCTTGACAAACTGGAACAATGGGCCCTATCCAACAAAATGAGTTTTAATGTGGAGAAAAGCAAAGTTTTACATTTAGGCAGGAAAAATCAAAGATATAAGTACACCTTAGATGAGACCTGGCTCATAAACAGTAACTGTGAGAAGGATCTTGAAGTCCTAGTGGACAATCACTTGAATATGAGCCAGCAGTGTATAGCAGCAGCCAAAAAAGCTAATACAATCCTGGGTTGCACAGAATCAAGATCACGTGAAGTATTAGTACTGCTTTATAAAACCCTAGTGAGACCATACCTGGAACACTGCAACCAATTTTGGTCACCATACTAAAAAAAGATGTTGAGACCTTGGAAAAAGTTCAGAGAAGAGCAACTAAGATGATCCAAGGCGTGGAGAACGGCTGAGGACTTGGGTTTGGCTAAAGAAAAGAAGAAATGGGGTGACATGACAGCAGTATTCCAGTATTTGAGGAGCTGCCACAAAGAAAAGGGGGTCAAATTATTTTCCAAAGCACCAGAGGGCAGAACAATGGTTGGAAACTGATCAAAGAGAGAAGCAACTTGGAATTAAGGAGAAAGTTCCTAACAGTAAGGATAATTAACTTGTGGAACAGCTTGCCTTCAGAAATCATGGGTGCTCCATCACTGGAGGTTTTTAACAAGAGACTGGACAGTCACTTTTCTGTGATGGTATAGGTTTTCCTGCTTGAGCGAGGGGCTGGACTAGAAGACCTCCAAAGTCCCTTCCAGCTCTATTCTATTCTATTCTAAAATGAAAAAATGAGAAAGGACTAGGTGATTGGAAAATATCAGTAAATATACAGAGAATTTACAATTGTCATAAAATTTAGAATTCATTACTGAAGTGATTATTCATTCATTCAGATCATTGTATAATGTGGTAAAATAATTATAAGTCATTAGAAACTAAAATGGTGATGTATATATACTTATTTCATCTCGATTTAATTATCTAAAATAAATAGACCTGATCATAAAAAAACCCACTAAAAACAATCATTAAAACAATATTACATTCTAAGTTACCTCCCATTGTACCTGATTACATCAAATTATTTATAAACATTTGATTACATGTAGTTACTATCTTTACTGAATATTTTCCCTTAAAAATGGAGGCTAAGTAACTAACATTTCCTTGGTGTGTGACATATAATGTATAAGAAAGCCATTTTTGCTTGAATTTAGTCAGACTTCTTGATTTTGTAATGATCATTGTTCCATAATCTTGTGGTGTCACTTCATATATTTTCCCATACCTAGGTCAACTGAGAGTATTAAATCTAATATTAGAGATGCTAATCCCTGAAAGGTTTGGTGCAAGAGAGCTAGAAAAAAACAAGGCTTTTAATTTGCCATAGGAGACTAAAACAACTACACTTTGAAATGTATTGCTTCTTGTGCATGACTAGAAAGAAAATCCTAATGTGACCATTTTTACATTATTAAATCAAATAGAGGTAGTCCTCAAGTTACAATCACAATTGAGCTCAACATTTCTGTAGCTAAGGGAGTTTTGAGTTCCATTTTTCGACCTTTCTTGATACATTTGTTATGTGAATCACTGCAGTTGTTAAGTTACTAACATGGTTAAGTGAGTCTGGCTTTCCCATTGCCTTTACTTGTGAGAAGGTTGCAAAAGGTGATCACAGGGCCCAGGGACATTGCAATCATCATAAATACAAATCAATTGCCAAGCATCTGAATTTTGATCGCATGACATGGGGATGCTGCAATGGTCATGTGAAAAACAGTCACAAGACACTTTTTTCAGTGCTGTTGTAACTTCAAACGGTCATCAAGGGAACTGTTCTAAATTGAGGACTACCTGTACTTTGAAAAATATATATGGTCTTTATGCTATCATATGGGTGAATTAATCATAGACTTTTAAAATGAGCATACAATAAACAATCATTCTAATTTTCAGCAGCCTCTAATTGTGTATAAAAATATAATCATTACTAAGATTAATTGGAAAAAGGGACGCGGTGGCTCAGTGGGTTGGGACGCTGAGCTTCTCGATCAGAAGGTCGGCAGTTTGGCGGGTCGAATCCTGAGTGCCGCGTAGCAGAGTGAGCGCCTGTTACTCGTCCCAGCTTCTGCCAACCTAGCAGTTCGAAAGCACGTAAAAATGCAAGTAGAAAAATAGGGACCACTCCGGTGGGAAGGTAACAGCGTTCCGTGCGCCTTTGGCGTGTAGTCATGCCAGCCACATGACCACGGAGACGTCCTCGGACAAGCGCTGGCTCTTCGGCTTTGAAACGGAGATGAGCACCGGCCCCTAGAGTCGGAAACGACTAGCACGCATGTGCGGGGGAAGCTTTACCTTAAGATTAATTGGGGAAGATACTGCTAGCTTACACCTTATATATGTGATGGCTATGTAATTTTTAAAAATATCATGTTATTTTATCTTTAGAAGTTTTGGTAATGCCTGGACACAAAATGTCATTGCTAATTCAGTTATACCAGCAGCATTACTGTACAAGCTTTGAAATTAAAACAAAGATAGACAGAATTATGGCCTATTTAGTTCATCCGATATACAAGATATATCCTTACTTGACCTTACTTGAATCTGTGTTGTTATTAGTATTGTCAAGTGTTATAATCTTTAAAAAATAACAGACTGATTAATTGCATGGGTCATTTGTAATTGATTTTTCTCACAGAATGCAGTAAGACCTTTTTATATAATGCTTCTGTTTTGGGCAATAATTAATTCAACTGGTTTTAACTAAACAATTATTGTGAATGCCTGTGTAATTGGTGGAATAGAAAACATGTATGTTTTTAGAAAAAATATTTTAGCTTTCAGGAGAAAGCCAATGTTAAAATCTTATCTATATCTATATCTATATCCAGGTATTCTGACTCCGACTGTTGTGGGTGATATATCCCCTTGCTGAGACCCCTGTGCCTGGCCGGTATAAGTGGATACTATCGCTGCTGACAGCCTTTGCCACATAGCAGAACTCATGAAATTACCTTTTTATCATCCACGAGGACCTTTATTTGCATGCAGAGAAGATTACAGCAGACAAGATATAGTAGATGAAGAAATGGATGGTATTTCAAGGTCAAAGACAATAATGGTCCTACCATGAGAGCAGACCACATGTAGAAAATGGTGCCAGGGAGTGAAAGAACATTCAGGATTAAGAAGGAGGAAGTACGTCACAAATGGGAGGGATTGGCTGAACTGGCAGCACAATATGCACTGCATAATACTTTATGGCTGATGTAACAGCACACCAGGGCTTTTTTTTTTATCATAGAACACCCAGAACGGAGTTCCAGCACCTTTTTTGGATGGAACCTTGTAGGGTAGGCAAGGTGGATTGTATGATGGCACCTTTTTTTTTTTTTTACAAAAAATTGCTGTCTATATCTATATCTACATCAACATCTACATCTATATCTATATAGATATCGATATCTAGATAGATAGATAGATGATAGATAGATAGATAGATAGATAGATAGATAGATAGATAGATAGATAGATAGATAGATAGAGGCACAGTGGTTGGAATGCAGTATTGCAGGCTAGCTCAAGGTTGACTCAGCCTTCCATCCTTCCAAGGTCAGTAAAATGAGGACCCAAATTGTTGGAGGCAATATGCTGACTCTGTAAACCACATAGAGAGGGATGTAAAGTGCTGTGAAGCAGTATATAAGTCTGACAAACTTGCCCCAGCAGGGTCCCTCAGTTCTATTTTGTTGTAGTGATAGGTCCTTTTACTAAAGATTGCTGGCCGCAGTAAAGGCAGGCTAGAATTAAAATTCCCATGCAAAAGATTACAAACTTTTCCTTTTTGTCTGGCCCTCCCCCAAGTTTGTATTCAGCCAATGGCAAGCCATATAGGTGTTGTAAGGACCTGCTCAGCTGTCCACTCAGGAAAGCACAACTCAGGAAAGAAGCATTGTTTCTTTTCTTTTTTAAAAATATTTTATTAGTTTTCCAATATTTACAATAATATCTTTAAAAAGCAACGTGGTGTCCGAGTTACAATAGCTCCATTTCCGACAAATACATATTATTACAAATCTCCACGTTATTTATAACCAAAACTTCCTCTCTTTTCTTTGATATCTCTTATCTAAATTAACACATTTTTATTACTATCCATCAATCATTTAATAGTTTATTTTATTTTGTTTTTGGGATATATATCCATCAATCTTTTAGTATATTTCATATTTTAACATTTCATCTTTAAGACATCAAACACCTTATTTATTTTTTCTAGCTTTAATTTTGCATTGATATTAAAATTAAAACATTTAAGATTTCTCAATTTCATATTACTAAATAACCTCTTTTTCCTTTATACAATTCTCTTCAATACCTAGTAATGTAGTCCAGTTCTTATTTATCTCATTTCCATATCTATATCAGTTATACAATATTTAAAATAGTAGATACAAATCGCAAGGAGAAAAAAAGAAAAAGAGAGAAAAAAAGAAGAAAAAAGAAAGAGAACAATAAAATATTCTTGTTTCTCATTTACAGTTTCCACATATTAAAAATTAACCAAAATTTGTTCCATTTTAACATTCAATATATCCTTCATGTCTCTGCATTCAAATATATTAGTTACATTCTATCATTCTTAGCATATATACATCTTAACCCATATCATTTAGAAAAACTCAATATTTCAGTGTTGATATTCATACATTTGTATTTTATTTATTTTTATTAGTTAATCAATATTTTTATCTACTCATCAAAACATTCTCATAATCCCAGTACCATCCTGTCTATTTTAATATTATCTATTTCAGACCTTTTAAAAATGTTCATATTTCTTCAATCTTATTCTTTCTTTCTTTCTTTGCCATGTCATTTTGCGCTTTTTTGCCTAAGAGTCATCAAAGCATTCTTGTATTACTATATCATATTGAAGTGGACCCACAGTCTCCACCTTTAAAGAATTAAAGAATCTTCCAACAACATGACATCTTATTATTTTCACCTCTAGATACAATTGTCCTGGTCCAAATAAACTTTCTTCCATATTTTCTCCATCACCATCTTCAAAAACCTGTATTTGTTGACTGTTTAATTCTTCTGCCAAAGTATTTAATTGTTCAATTTCTTCTACTGAGTTCTGTCCCAGTAAAATATTAGTTGTAGTCACAGTTTGAGTTTGAGTTTGTTTCATCGAGATGCGTTCTAATTCTTCCCAAAAGTTCTTATTTCATCGCCAGCTGTAGAAAGGAGCTGATAAGTTTGGTAAGATATTTCCCACAGAGCATGAATTTGTTTTTGAAACTCTTCCATTGTAAACTTTCACATCTGGTGTTCAAGGTTTTCTTAAATATTTTCTTGGTTTTTTTTTAAAGAGAAAGTCAAAATTGCAATTTCAAATTTAGCCACTGGGTGTCCCCCAAGTACTTTAAGAGTTCTTTTCTTTTGTTATTTCTTTCTTAAACGTTCTTTTGTTTCAAAAAAAAAAAAAAAAAAAAACCACCCGAGTTTGTTCACCGCTTTCCAAAGGGAGGGTTAAATTTCCCCTCTCTCTCCACAGGGGGGAAAGTACTTACAGCTTATTTAGGTGAAAAGATGATTAAGGTACAAGAGAGGAATCTTACCCTCATCTCTTCCATGCTGCTTTAATGTTGCCTGATAGTAGATTTGACTTCTGCTGTCTGCAGCCTAGGAGCTGGCCATATTCCTATGGTCAGTCTTTTGTCCGCCGGTACAAAGGGAATGCAGGCACTAATGAGGGGGGTTGCTGCCCCCCCCCGTTTCTGCAAAAGCCCCTTCTGTCTGGACACCCCTCCAGGGTGACTCTTCGGTCCTTTTAGGACCTCCCAGCGATGCTAATCTGGACGTGAAAGATGGGAGCCATCCTCCAGGTGTCCATTTACAGCTATAGGCAAACTGGAAGCCCTGGAAACAAGCATTGTTTCAAAGAGGATCTTTTAGTGAGAGAAAGTGTTTGCAAAGTAAAAAGGCAGAATCTGAAGTTCCTGCACAAAAGCATTAAACTAAAAGACCCATTTTTTTCAGCTCCACCCCAAAGCTCCAACTCTTCAGGAGTCAATCTGCTGGTGTGAAGGAGTTATGAGAACTTTGAGGTGATAACCAGCCATTTCCCAGACACCTCAGTCTTGCCAGTCAGCCGGAGTGAAAACAGATGCCCTTGAGAGTATTCCCCACTCCCTAATTCCCATTTAGATACATCAAAGCAAAAGTAGAAACAAATGCTAGTAATACAGAAACATCCTCAATCCACACTAGTATGAGCTCCCCTTCCTTTCCTTATGGCAGTGTTCCAAAGGGACCTGACATTCTGCCCCCTTAAAAGAAGGGAAGATCTACCTGGAGAGGAGAAAAATAACAAAGAGGGGGGAAAATAGCAAAGTGTTCATTTAAGTTTATCAGGATAGCGCTCAGGAAAGCATTTAATTCGTGTGCAGCCATGCTGGTGTGAAGGGACATGGTGGCTCAGTGGGTTAGGACACTGAGCTTGTCGATCAGAAGGTCGGCAGTTTGGCAGGTCGAATCCCGAGTGTCCCATAACAGAGTGAGCGCCTGTTACTCGTCCCAGCTTCTGCCAACCTAGCAGTTCGAAAGCACATCAAACTGCAAGTAGAAAAATAGGGACCACTATGGTGGGAAGGTAACAGCGTTCCGTGCGCCTTTGGCATCCAGTCATGCCAGCCACATGACCACGGATATGTCCTTGGACAAGCACTGGCTCTTTGGCTTTGAAATGGAGATGAGCACCGCCCCCTAGAGTCGGAAATGACTAGCACGCATGTGCGGGGGAACCTTTACCTTTATGCTGGTGAACTTATGGCCGTGTGCCACAGGTGACATGCTAAGCCCTCTCTGTGGGCATGCATGCAGTCGCCCCAGTCCTAGGCCTTCAGTTCCATCCATGAGCAACCTGCATCAATACCCACGTGAGATCTCAAGAAGTTAGAAAGTCTGATGGAACTTTTTTTTTACCCATAGTCCCACAAACTTGAGGTAAAGGCTGAGAAGCAAATGTAGAAACAGAATGCAGCTGAAAGGCAGGTTAGTAAGAAAATGCTTGGGGGAGGTGAGGGCATCTGGGCGGGGTTGGGCACGGCAACTTTATCCTGCATGGGGCGAGAGGGTCAGGTACATGCCCTTCCCATGCCAGGCCAGCCCCTGCAGCCCCGGGGTGGCCGTGCTGGGTGGCGGTGGGCAGGGTGTTGAGGTGGGAGGGGTTAGCAGGCTAACCAAAACAGCAGATGGAGGATCTGCGAGGAAGTTGGAATTGATTGATTGACCTCCCCCCCCCCCCAAAAAAACCCTTTGTTTTCTTGCACATGGCAGCAGCGGTGAATCGCAAAGGAGAAGTGGTGGCAGGAGAAGGGCGCTATGTGAGGGTTGGGTCGGCATGGTGGGAGAAGGGCACTCTGCGAGGGTTGGGTCGGGGAGGCAGGAGAATGGCATTCTGTGAGGGTTGGGTTGGCGTGGTGGGAGAAGGGCATTCTGCAAGGGTTGAGTTGACGTGGTGGGATAAGGGCGCTCTGCGAGGGTTAGGTCGGCATGGTGGGAGAAGGGAACTGTGAGGGTTGGGTTGGGGAGGCAGGAGAATGGCATTCTGTGAGGGTTGGGTTGGTGCGGCAGAATGGTGCTCTGTGAGGGTTGGGTCAGTGTGGTGGGAGAAGGGCACTCTGCAAGGGTTGGGTTGATGTGGTTGGAGAAGGGTGCTTTGCGAGGGTTTGCATCGGTGTGGTGGGAGAAGGGCGTTCTGTGAGGGTTGGGTTGGCATGGCAGGAGAAGGGCGCTCTGCAAGGGTTGGGTCAGTGCAGTGGGAGAATGGCACTCTGTGAGGGTTGGGTTGGGTGGCAGGAGAATGGCGCTCTGCAAGGGTTGGGTTGGTGCAGCAGGAGAAGGGCACTCTGCGAGGATTGGGTTGGAGTGGCGGCGGCAATGGAGCGCTCTGTTGGGGGGAGAAAGTAGTGGCTGGTGATGGGGTGCTTCTCACTGTGTTTTTTCCCCCAGACCTTTAAACTATTTTTAAAAACACAACAAGAGTTATATGTATCATGGAAAAGCCAACCCATGGCTGAATGGAATATGACAGCCACCTTGTACTTACCATCTTACCGCATGCCACTAACTATAGCTAAGATGGGTGTTCCCTGTTTTAAAGTAACAACCCCACAAAACCCCCACCCTTCCCCCCAAAAACATGACCTGCACACCTCCGAAGCCAATGCTTAATAAGAAAGTTGCCCAACTCCCCCACCCCAAGGTGAGCGGTTGAGGCTTTGCCACATCTGGAGCTTCAGGAATGGACGAGACCTGCCTTTTAAATGAAGGCGAGGGGTGTGTGTGAAATTCTTTGGACCATAGCTTTTCTCATACTCTCATTCCCTCCGTTTTTAATCCCATGAAGGTGTTTGGTTATTTTATTAACCCATTGGTGGTAGCCTTCATAGCATTGTTAACATCATGGTCTGTTTAATAATTTTACGTGGTTGGCTCCCATCCCCTCACTTCCCCCCATCACTTCTGCTGAGGTACATCTTGGTTCATGTTTATTCATGTTTATCCTGCCTTTATAAATAACTCAAGCCTAATACTCTTTCCTTGACCTATTTTCTCCACAGCA
The DNA here is from genome assembly GCA_024449315.1 of Daboia siamensis. NCBI lineage: Eukaryota > Metazoa > Chordata > Lepidosauria > Squamata > Viperidae > Daboia > Daboia siamensis. The sequence goes on along the minus strand of JAKJMR010000450.1, from coordinate 739,565 downwards.
ATGACAACCCTGTGAAATGAGTTTGGTTGTGAGGGAGTGACTGACCTAAAGTTGCTCAGAGTGATTGACCTAAAGTTCATGCCTAAAGCGGGAGTAGAACTCACAGTCTCCCTGTTTTTAGCCTAGTGCTTAACCAACAACCCAAATTGTCTTTCATGTTGTTGCCTTGTGGCTCCCTTGTTGAAATTCAAGCAATGGAAATGTTTTTTTATTATTCCTCTGAACAGATCAGCTTAAAAGAGAAGAACTCTTGATTGTGAAACCATATTAATCTTTCAATTTTTAGGATTATTGTAATCCATGTGAGTTAGAAGTACTGTAGCACTTACCTTCTTCCATCCTTAGCAACACTGAAATGGCTTTTTGGTTGGAGACCTGATTGCCACTGGTCATCTCAGCCCCCTCGAGGGTCTTGCCCTTGGCTTGTTGGTGGAGAGCATTCCCCTCGCACATCTCAGTACCTACCATGGTTTCCAGCCAATTGCACAGATCCACTAGGCTGCCGCTGAGAGCTGCAGGCCTGCCCAGCATGAAGGAAGTAAACCGGTCAGCTAGAAAGCCCCGCATAGAGGTGGTAGAGCATGCCAAGGGCCAGCAGGCAAAAGGCCACCCTGAGTGGGGAAAGACAGATCCTCATTGGCTTCATGGCTGCCCAGGCCCAGCAGAGATGGGGGAGCACACAAACCTAGCTGGGACTGGGGGGCCATGGTGCCAATGGAAATCTGGCTTTCCCAATTTGGGGTGGTCTTTGACTTGCTGGGCGTGGCTCTGCTCTACCACCTCTACTTGAGCTTGCTAGCCGACCGTTTCACCTCTTTGTGCTGGGTGGGCCAGGTGCTCCAGGAAGCCTAATGGACCTGCATGAGCTGATGGCGGCGGCAGCCCAAGGTGTAGCTAAGGTGCATCGGGTGTGTGAGGGGAACAGGGTCCACATGCAGGCCAAGGGCAAGATCTGCAAGGGGGCCAAGGAGATGACCAGCAGCAACCTGCTCTCCAACCACGAGCAAAAACAGATGGAATAGAGTAGGTGATCTGTATCATGTGCTTTCCCCCTCCCATATTCTGACTGCTGCTGGAGGGCTAGCCCAGTATTCGCAGTGGGCTGTGGAGCCCCAGAGTGCACTGGTCAAGGGGCAGGCAGGTTGTGGCTGCTGAGAGACAGTGTTGGCCCCCATGCACTCACTACGTGCAGTGTCAGGCAGGAGCTGCCCTGGTCCCTGCCTTACTTTGCCTTGCCCTGCAGCACTGGCAACCCTGACCTGCCCACTGCCTTGCCTCACCTCACTCCACAGGACGAGCCTCCTGCCCACCATCCCACCTGCCAGAGACTCCCTGGATCTCCCCCAACCCTGCCCGGCCCCCACAGGCATCCCTCCCCACAAGCAACATCAAGGTAGCCATGCCTACCCCGGCCATGCCCACTGCAGCCACACCCATCCAGTGGCCATGCCCACCTGGCACCCGACGATAAATAAGTGAGGTTTGGGTTGCAGTTTGGGCACTCTGTCTCTAAAAGGTTTGCCATCACTGGTCTAGGGGCTTCTACATGATTCTTTTGCACCCACTCAGGCTGAGCCCCAGGAGGATCTTTCCATGTTACTAGGTACTGGGTGATTCCATGGTGTGTGCATGACTCTAGGATTTCTTTAATCTCAAAATGCTGTTCTCCCTACATCATAATAGGCTCAGGGACTGGAGGGGGTGCTGGCCTTAAGGGTGATACCACTTTTCATTTAAGGAGGCTGCAATGAAACCCCAGGTGCACTTTTCTCAATGATTTTGATAATTCTAATTCCATTGTGACTGGGTTAATAATTTGTTTTATAGGCAAAGGCCCTGTAGATTTTGGTCTTAGCTTCTTTGAAGGTTGTAGGACTGAAGGAACTGGGTGAACAAATATGCACGGTCCCCAATGTGGAATGCTTAGGTTACACTCTCTTTTTGTCAGCTTGGGCTTTATAAGTTGCTTGGGCATCACCAAGGCTTTGCGCACAATGGGCCACATATTTTTCAATTGATTGATCCACTCTTTTAAAGAGGGGACCATGGGTTTTTGAGCTGGTAACTCAGGCATTGGGTTAAAATCTTGCCCAGTCACCACTCAAAATGGGGTGAAACTTATGCTGGTTTGCACAGTATTATTATAAACTAGTTCAGCAAATGGCAAGAGGTCCGTCCAGTCATCTTGTTGATAATTAATAAAGCAGTGCAGGTGTTGCTCTAGTATTGAGTTTGATCATTCTGTCCCAAGATTTGTCTGCAGATGATGACTAGAATTGAGTCCTTGGTTGGTTCCTAGGAGGTCCAGAAAAGCTCTCCAGAACTTTGATGTGAACTGGACCTCTTTGTCTGAGATAATGCATTATGGTGCTCCATGTAAGCGGTAAATGTGATGCAGGAAAATCTTGGCAAGTGCTTTAGCTGTGGGAATTCTCTGGCAAGGGATGAAATGGACTTGCTTGGAGAATAAGTCGGTGATGACCCAAATTACAGTGTTTCCTCAGCTTGGTAGTTCTACTATGAAATTCACAGAAATCTCTCTCCAGGGTGCTGAAGGTTTCAGCTGTTTGGAGTAGCGCTGGCATTTTTCCCTGCCTCTATTTTGGAGAAGCACATATGGGGCAACTGGAAACATAACTTTCAATGTCTTTTTTTGAGTGAGGGCCACCAGAACTGTCTTTTGATAAGGTGTAAGGTTTTCACGAACCCAAAATATCCAACTAGTTTAGAGTTGTGAAAGGTTTGCATAGTTTTTAGCCTCTGGCTGGCAAGCACAATTTCCTACCTACCCACACTAGTCCACCCTGTGTGGAGCAGAGGCTTTTGTGCCTGCCAAACTACTCATCTGTTTCTAAGACTTTTTTTAAAGTAGGCTGTGATAAATTGTCTATGGGTATTTTCCCCTTCTGTTGCACTCTGGTGTTTACCTGAGTTGCCAGCTGATTTATGGGAAGAAAGGGCTTTACTATTTCCACCTTGGAACTGTTGTATTGCAGCATTCTTGACAAAGCATCAGCCAGGAAGTCCCCCCCCCCCCGATAAGTAGCAAAGGGTGAAGTTGAAGCACTGGAAATATTGAGCCCACTGTGCTTGCTTTGGAAACAAGTTTTGGGTTTTTTTTCAAAGTTTCCAGGTTTTTGTGATTAGTCGAGACCTGGAATGAGATTTTTCTACTTTCTAAGACTGGGGTGTCAAACTGCCAGCCCATGGGCCAGATTCATCATAGTGAAACTGCACCCACCCCTTTACCGGCAATGGCAAAAAAGTTGCAGAATGTCACGATGCATCATGTGATGTTGCGAGTTTGACACCCCTGTTTTAAGAAGTGCCTCCATGTGGGGAGAGCCCATCTAACCAATTAAGCCTCTTTCTCCCATAGTGCAGAAAAAAGTTTTTTGAGCTTTTTGAATGCTGCCTGGTATTCCATAGTCCATTTCAAGGGTTGACTGGGTTTTGGTTTCTCCCCCACTTTTGTTTTTAGCAAGTTAGTGATAGGGAGCCAATTTGAGCGAAGGAAGGGATGAACTGCTGGTAGAAGTTGGCAAATCCAAGGAAGCTTTTCAGTTGTTTCCTGGTTCAGGGAGGCACCCACTCCAGCACTTCCTGTATCTTCTCTGAAGCCATCTCAACCCCTTTATGGGAGATCCAATAGCCCAGGCAGTCAATTTTTTCTTTGTGAAATGCACATTTGGATAAATTGGCATACAATTTGGCCATGCAGAGTTTTTTAAGTATGGCCCTGCTTTCATTCTGGTATAAATAAGAATGTCATCTAGGTACACTAGGACCCCCTTGTACAAATGTTTATGGAGCACCTTGTTTATCAGTTGCATGAACACTGTGGGTACTACTTGCAGGCCAAAGGGGACTATTTTGAACTGGAAACAGTCTAGTGGGCAGCTGAAGGTGGTTTTCCATTCATCCCCTTCCTTGATTCTGATGAAGTAATAAGCCCCCGACAAATCTAATTTTGGAAAAAAAATATTTGGCCAGTTGGGCTAACATGTCCTTCATGAAGGGAAGAGAGTATACATGAAGTATTAATACCGTTTTACAATGCCTTGGTAAGGCCAGTCTTGGAATACTGCATCCAGTTTTGGTCACCACGATGTAAAAAAGATGTTGGGACTCTAAAAAGAGTACAGAGAAGATGATTAGGGGACTGGAGGCTAAAACATATAAGGAACAGTTGATGGAATCGGGTATGTGTAGTTTAATGAAGAGAAGGGCAAAGGGTGACATGATAGCAGTGTTGCAATATCTCAGGGGCTGCCACAAAGAAGAGGGAGTTAAGCTATTCTAGTCAACCCCCTTGAGGCTTTCATCAACCAATGAGAGCAAGGTCTAGACCAAAGCTAGTGGTACGTTGGCACCTGGCAGGTGGTACGTGTACAATGGGTTGAACAGCATTGTAAAAAAAAATGTAAAAAAAGTGTAAAAGTGGATGAGGTGAAGTGGCAGCAGTGCCGTACAGGCTTATGGGAAAGTCAGCTGGAATTGTACGTTGCCTGGGTCCTACTGAGAGCCCAGGATCAAAGCGCACAGCTCCAGGTGATTGGCAATGGCTTTGGGGGTGGCAGGTGGCCTCATGCAGTCTTCAGGCGGAGATTCAGCTGGAGCTGCATGAGGAATTGCCTGCCTGGGTCCTGCAGAGAGCCCAGGATCAACAGAATCATAGTGCACAGCTCCAGCTGATTGGGAGTGGCAAGCAGCCTCACCCAGTCTTCAGGCAGAGATTCAGCTGGAGCTGCAAGAGGCATTGTTTGGGTCCTGCTGAAGGGGAGAGAAGAAAGGATATTGAAGGGGGTGAGGGAAGAGATGATATTAAAGGGGGTGAGAAGAGGATATAAAAGGGGGTGAGAGAAGAGGATATAAAAGGGGGTGAGAGAAGAGAGGATATAAAAGGGGGGTGAGGACTACCTGTACTTTATCACTTTTTTCCATTTTGAGGGGGGGGTCAACATGTTTTTGACACCTTGCTAGGCAACTGGTGGTACTTGAATATTGCCATATTCTAAAAGTGATACAATCGGTGAAAAGGTTGAAAAGTCCTGGACTAGAGGCTGGATTGGAGCAGTTGGAAAATGCATCTTCAAGATATAATAATAATAATAATAATAATAATAATAATAATAATAATAATAAT
>JAKJMR010000450.1:706574-734409 GCA_024449315.1 Daboia siamensis | reverse complement strand
AATAATAATAATAATAATAATAATAATAATAATAATAATAATAATAAGTAGTAGTAGTAGTAGTAGTAGTAGTTGTTGTTGGAAGGGACCTTGGAGGTCATGTAGTCCAACCCCCTGCTTATACCATTTTGGACAAATAGCTGTCCAGTCTCTTCTTAAAAACTTCCAGTGTTGGAGCATTCACAGCTTTTGGAGGCAGGTTGTTCCATTGGTTAATTGTTCTAACTGTCAGGAAGTTTCTCCTTAGTTCTAGGTTGCTTCTCTCCTTGATTAGTTTCCATCCATTGCTTCTTGTCCTGCCTTCAGGCACTTTGGAAAATAGCTTGACTCCCTCTTCTTTGTGGCAGCCCCTGAGATATTGGAACTCTGCTATCATGTTCCCCCCTCATCCTTCTCTTCATTAAACTAGACATACCAATTCCAGCAGCTGTTCCTTATAAGTTTTAACCTGCAGTCCCCTAATTATCTTGGTTTTTGCATTCATCCTTCTCAAGAAGCTATCACTCAACCTAAGAATTCCGAATAAAGATTAACCAGTCTACATTTTTGAGAGGGTTGCAGTAAAGGTAGTCGTCAACTTATACAGTTCACTTAGTGACCGTTCAAAGCTACAATGGCACTGAATAAAATGACTTATGACTCTTTTTCACACTTAAGACATTGCAGCATCCCCATGGTCATGTGATCAAATTCAGACTCATATTTATGATGCTTGCAATGTCCCAAGGTCATGTGATCACCTTTCGTGACCTTATGACAAGCAATGGGGAAGTGAGATTCACTTAACAACCATTTTACTAACAACTGTGGCAAGAAAGGTCATAAAATGGGGCAAAATTCACTTAACAACTGTCTCACTTAGCAACAGAAATTTTGGGCTTAATTTTGGTCATACCTCAAAGATTACCTGTGTCTTGGAAGAAATTATTATCAATTCTTTTCAACTTAGATTATTAAACCTTTTAAACTGAGTTCAGGCCTTGGCATGGCACTAAGGTTGCATGGTTGGATGCCATCTGATAAGACATAGATTGAGAAATACACAACTTCCTGGCATTAATTGATATCTCAGCCTTTGATGCCATCAGTGTTCCTCCCAGAGTCCAAATGGCTCATGCCCTATTAATTATCTATTAATTGATATTTGGATGATAACCAAGTTGTCATCTCTATTACAGGTCTCTTTAAAAGTTAACAAGAACAAAGTCTGTTCTATGTCTTCTCATGAAACATCACATAAAAATGAAGAATGTGAAAGCTTTAATGGTCTGTTTTATAAATATACATAAAGATTGTTTTTCCAAGGCAGAGCAAATTAGTATTTAAGTCATATACTTAATAAAACAAATATGCTGGGATGCTGCATAATTAGAAACAAGAAGAGGTAGTGGATTCCAACAGCCATTCTTTATCAACCTTTCTCAAATGGTTACTTAGCAGTGAAATAATATGCTAAGAATGAAAACAGGCTGATTTAACAGAAACTGCTTTCACAGGAAAAATTTTTAGAATAAAGGAAGGAGGAAGCTATTTCATGTGCCAATAAAACATAAGTAAATAGCCAGATAGTTATTTAGATATGCCCAGTGATTTTTTTGTTAAAAAAAAAAGGTGCCAGAACTCACACACATCATACAGTCCACCTTGCCTACCCTACAAGGTTTACCTTTGTAGTTGGAAAAAAAAACCCTTCAATTTTTAGTGTATCTAAGACTAGGATTTTGTTCAAGGCAACTCTGGAAAATCCGTCAAAGAAATGTGTGGGAACTCCATTCCAGTGTGTTCTATGACAAAAAAAAAAAAAGCCCTGGATATGCCATGTACAGTCTACAGCAGGGGTGTCAAACTCACGTGACGTGACGTGTCATGACGTATCGCAACTTTTTTTGCCATTGCTGGTAATGGGATGAGCACGGTTTTGCTATGGTGCATCCGGCCCGCGGCCTGGCAGTTTGACACTCCTGCTCTACAGTTTCCAGTCACGTGCAATCCCCAGATCCTTTTTCTCCTGATTCTTTTCTTTTATAATTATCTACCTGCACTTTTTCATCAGGATTTCCCTTGTATCACCCAGAACTTGTGGAGTAGATATTCAAATATTTGGAATTACTAAGTCTGTGACACTACTAAAAATAAAATGCTTTAGCCATGGTATTTTTTAAAATTTGTCATTTCTCAATGCAAAGAACTTTCAAGAAAATGGTAAGAATGTAATTGTTTCTTTCAGATCTCTAGCTACTTCTCAAAATTATATCTCAAATCAGTTGACTATAACTTGTAGTAGTTCTACAGATATGAAATTTTGATGAGGCCGAGAGTTGTAGCTGTCTGAGATATACTCAGATCAATGAGTGTAATTATGCTTTTTGGCAGTTGAATATTGTCTATAAAAGAAAAATGTTCTACATTCTTTCTGGATACTCCTTGAGGTCCCATTTTCCAGAAAAGAGTTATGATTACTTCTTTAATCAGGAATCAAGTATACTAAAAATTAGTTCACCTTTGATTTCAGACCTGTTTTTTTCAAGCATTCCAATAGGCAATACAAAATTCATTATACTATAGATTTATGAATAGAATAGAATAGAATAGAATAAATAGAATAGAATAGAATAGAATAGAATAGAATAGCTGATGTCTTCCAACTGTGTTCCTTAAATACTGTCTGGCAGGCCAGGCTAAATTAGAATTTTGAAAATTCTATCTGGACATCCTTGGATTTTTGACTCCTGTAGTACTGGAGTATTTAGATACTGTGATTTTGGACATCTATCAAAAGGACTACAATAGATAATGCTTGCCATATACAGGTAGTCCTCGACTTACAACCACAATTGACCCCAAATTTTCTGTTGTTAAGTGAGACATTTGTGAGTTTTGCCGCATTTTACAACCTTTCTTGCCATAGTTGTTAAGTGAATCACTGCAGTAATGTGGCTTCCCCATTGACTTTGTTGCAAAAGGTGATCACATGACCTTGGGACACAGCAACAGTCATAAATATGAACCAGTTGCGAAGCATGTGAATTTTGATCACACGATCATGGGGATACTGCAAAGATCGTAATTGTGAAAAATGGTCATAGTCGCATTTTAGTGCTGTTGTAGGTTTAAACGGTCACTGAACGAAATGTTGTAAGAAGTGATTACAAAACAGACGGCAGGGTAAGTTATACAGAGTTAGATGAGCTGTTCCATATATTCAATACCTCAAAGAATTGTTTACTTTGTGATAAAAGGTACATCAGTATTTCAAGTGCCAAAGAGATATAATTTCTGGCCTAGAAACCCAATGTATTTTAAACAGTTCTTTTATCAAGGACAAATTTTCACTGGTGAGAACATTCAACACATTTCTTACTTATTTTTTCTTTTTGTTTTGCTACACAAATTTAGAAGAGCTTCTGGCTTCTGGCATTGTCTCTTGCAACAGAAATCAGTCAAATAAAAGAAAAAAGTATTAATAATAAAGTTAACATATTCTTACCTATTTGGACCATAGACAAGAAAATTCTCTGGACAAATAATTGACTACTTTTTCAGTTAAGTTAACATTTGAGAAAATATCTGCAACCAAGACCCTTAAGTAGTTGATTCTGAAGTTTCAGAAAAATTTTCATTCATCACTTCTAACAGATGTGTGACAAATGTTTGTCATAACACTTTCCTTTTTAATTAAAAAAAATCTTGGTGTCCTAGGGCAACAGCCTGATACAATGACATTATAGAAAGGAACAAAATAACTTCTGGTTTTGTATTGTGGCGAGTGGCGAGTGGCAAGTTGGAATGCAGGAAGGCAGAGCTCTGCCTTCCACGCCTGACTTCAGTCTTCTTCTCCCTGAAAAGGATCTAAGTCATCCTGAAGAGGCGATGAAGAAGGAGGGGTGACTTGTCGATCACAGAGAGATGGTGGTCTCTGTGTTCAATCCAAGGAAAGCCCTCAAAACCAGCAGGGGAAAGACCGGCCACACCTCTGCACCAAACCATTAGCTGCTGACACCTGAAGAACAAAAGCTTTAATTACTACATCGTAATTAGTATGTTTGGACTGGGTGAGAATATTGATCCTTTCTTTACTATTTTATAACTGAATTTCCTGCGAAAGGCTCCCAAGAAGCTTAAAACCTCTGGATGTGAAGGGAAGTGGCATTTTAAATTTTTTATGGGGGACAGAAATACACAATACTGAAGTGAAAGTAATACAAAGCTACAGTTTTGATAAATCTGAGGATTCCTGCCCAGCTCACTTGCTTGTGAGGAAGGCCTCCATTACTGTAAAGAGACTCAAGAGGAAAAGGGGTAGCTGAGGATGCTCTGAACTATCTCGTGCTCACCTGCCTGCTTACCGGAGCTGTGCACCAGAATCAAAAGAACCACAACCTGTAATGGGAGGCGGCAGCCATGATGAGGCCACTCAGAAGCGTTTTTGTCTCTCTCGCCATAACTGCCCCTCCTGTCTCTCTCTCTCACCCAGCCCCATCACAAAATAACCCTCCCCTGCATGGTGGCCCCCGCAGCCTATCAGAGAGCAAGAGCCACAGTGGGATGCCGTCCCACTCAGCATGAGAGTTTAACGGCATCACCCAATTATAAGCCGCTTCTGGACTTCAACTCCCAGAATTCCTCAATCAGACACGCTGTCCTGGGGATCAGTTTGGAGATACGGAGGGGAGGGGAGTGGCCAAGGGCTGCCTATGTGACCTTGAAGTGGCCACCTTTGGAAGTACCAATGCTTGAGCCTGGCAGAGTGGGCAATGGGAGAGGAGAGGGCCAATCGCCTTATCGGTAACTAAGACATGCCTTCCCAGCCATGTGTGCCTTGGATGGGGCTGTGCTTCTCCCAGGGGGTGGGGCGCCTGGGTGCAGGGCCAATCAGGAGCCCTGCAAGGGGGCAAGCACTGGGAGCTGTAATTGAAAGCTGAAACACCTTCAGCTGTAACTGCTCGCATGTGTTTGTGTGTGTGTGAGCATGGATCAATGCTGCTTTCCAGGTGAAAAATGCTTCTTTGGGGCTCAGCAGACATGCCGGGATCAGCGCCAAACTCCAGTTGGAGCCTGGCACTGATCCTGGCGCTTTCACTGAGCCCTGGCAGCCCTGAAGAAGTGCTGATCAGCTGCAAAGCGGCACTGATCCCGGCACTTGAGCCCTGGCAGTCCCAGCTCCAGGCCGCCACCTCCCTCCCAGCCTCCTCACCGGCCAGGGCTGCCACCAGAAAGCCATTGATCCACCAGGAGCTCTCCGTGGACTGGAGCCAGTCGGCAGAGGTTGGGGCCAGCCGTACGCACCTATCAGCTGGTGACTCCATATGGCCAACCCTGGGGAGGGGAGGGCCTCGCTCTATGCCTGCGCTCTTTGCGCGGCCTAGGATTCCTGCAGGCCACCACCAAGAAGCACTTTTTCTGCAACCAAGTGAACTGGGAAGGAGCGGAGCGGGGGGGAGGGGAGTGGGAGAAAGGCAATGTCACGTACTACCAGCCCGGTTATCATGTACCACCAGTGGTATGTGTACCACTGGTTGAAAAGCCCTGATTTAGAATTAAAATAGCATTTTTTTCTTCTTTCGATATGGGAAATTTGAAAATAAGAGGATTGGTATGAATATTTTTTAGCTATATAAATGTAATTAATATTGAGAAAATCATAGTTGATAAAGATACTTTAAATAGTGATGGGAAATCAAACTTTAATAAGAGCACAAAAACCAGGATACTGGCTTATGAATCAATATTATTGTTACTTCCATTATATTAGTAAAATACGATGAAGATGTCTATAGCTAAATTTGTATACATCAATAGTACTAAGAATTCTAATTGTTTAATGAGGGGAAAGGGAAAAAATATGGGGAAGAAAGGAAGATCAAGGAAAAAATACTGGATTATGCAGTACTGAATAGATTTATATTGAAGAAGTTAATGCTAAATATGTGAATGCCATGTTATTGATTGCTGTTGTGCAATCTCAGAGAGCTCTGGCAGCAACAAATACTTCCCTAGGTGTATTTGATATTGAAGCCAATTGATTATTATTACTTCTTTCCCAAATTATTAGTGAAAGAGAAAGAACAACAACCATGACAATCTAATCAGTTCCCCCCATGTGGTGTTAATATTCACTATTAGCTTTCACCATACAAACGTATAAACAAGTGTTTCCTGTATTATGACTGCTGTAACCTAAAAGAATTCCCAATCTGTGAATGTGAAGGTGAAAAGTGTATGCCAAGCCATTTCATTTATGTATCTTTTGTGAATGTTGCCTTCAGGCATTCAAGCTTGAACCCTGAGTGCAGTGAGTACACACTGGCTTAAAATCTTCACTGCAATGCTAATTAGAATCTTTTAAAACTCAAATAAGCAAAAATCTCATTTCCCAGAAGTGTAAGAGATCTGTCCCAATTATGAAAAGAAGGGGGGGGGCAGCCGGTTTGCCCCACTTCGGCAGAACCGGTAGCTAATTTTTTGTTGCCCAGGCCCAGAATGGACTTCCAGAAGCAGCATCCACACAGAGATCCAGTTGTTCACATATTTGAATCCCACCACTGGGGGGAGCTACATCTAGTTCTCCAAGGGAAGTCGTAAGCAGAATAAAATGTCTTTTCCCAAAGAGTTGACAGATGTTTATATTTGCATATGGAAGAATCCAGCCAGTCAATAAGTTTATTTTTAGCAAACATAAACTTCATTACTTGCCTCCTCTCTGAAGCTGATGGGTGGACATAAAAATGATTAAATGGCAAGATGAAGCAATGTCTGAACTCCAGTAAAGGACTAAAACTTCTGAATTTATATAAATATTTTTCCAGTGGCAAAGGGAAGAAATCTTTCACTGTACAACTGTTAATATTACTAATATGTTTTTGAATTAAAGGGGGGGGGGAAAGCATGTGTTACTCCTGAAAAGTTCATACTGAACTTTTTTTTTCATGCTGACAGAGAAAATGTTAAACAATGCAAGAGTATTTTACTTTCTAATAGCCGTGAAAATGATTGCACAAAAATTTGGCTCTGATTTTTAAGAATTCAAGGGGCTGCTATAGTGGGAACTGGTTGAGAAAGATATTAATGATTCTAAATAAAGTTAGAGGATAAATTGTAGCTTCACAACTGCTATCACTACATCTGTGGGAATTTGCATATCCTCCCATGAACTGTTTTAGACTGTTTGGCATAATTCAAGGCATATGCACTTCATTCTCTTAGTGTGGTATAGTATTCCTGAAAGTTCATAATGGAAAGCAGTATTGCTACAGTATATTCCATCTTTATTGGCAACAAGATAATTAGCCTAGTATAGTATACATACAAAGCAGAAACAGGCAGAGAAAAAGGTGCTTGCTAAATTGGCATAGCAACAAAGTGAAAATAAATAGCATAAAATAAAATTCACAAAACAGACAAGACTTGAATGGAATAGCACTATTCTGATGAAGACTTTTCCTTCAACAATTCATCACCAGAGGGAAATTAAAACTGTATGCCACTACGTAGTCTCCTTTTACACTGAAAAAAAATATTTCTTACACTATTAAAGTTTAAATCAGGAAAAATATTGTCTGAACAATTAGGTAACTTACTGGGAATGTAAAGTAAGGAGGCAATAGTGCCGAAAGAATCTGCATTTCACTTGCTCTTCCCCAATCTTTATTTCTACAATCAATGATTTATGATGTCAGGCTAAATCTAACCCCTTATTCACATTTTTAATTCATTCAGATTAGTGCTTGTATTTAAATTACTGGGGAATCATTTTCATAGGGAGCATGCCTGATATATATATGCTGTTCCTACATAAAGACTGTGTCATGCTTAGAATTGTGTGCACCCTGGCCCAAAGGCATAACTGAAAAGAGAAAATACAAATTATAGCACATTATCAGATAACACAGATTGTAATTTTTGAAAATGCAGAGAAACCAGCATGCGATTTTTTTTTTTGCTTTCACATAAATTGAAGGGTCTTCCTCATTTTCTATGTTGAACAAAAATTTAATTGCAGATCTGGGCAGATGGTGCAAAATCCTTCAGCAAGATTTAGCGATCATGCAGTGTCCACTTTGCATATTGCTTTACCTATTAACCTAGGTAATAGCAGCATAGGAAGCAGTATTGGATCATGGGGAGAGAAGTAACCAAACTAAATAGGAAGGTACTAGGAGGGGGGGGGGGAAGGGAGGAAAAAGAAGCAGAAAGTTAGATAAGGAAGATAGGAAGGATAAAGGAAAAGAAGAAATTTGGGCAAGGAGGAAAACACCAGCAAATAGGAGCACAGGAAATGAATGGCTGCATGTGGACTCAGAAGCAGCCGCTAACAGAGAATGAGAAAGTCAGCTCCAGAGCACAGCTAAGCAGCCCAACACTGGGAAAAAAGGCAACAGAGAGCAGTGAACCAGCATCTGAACCGTGCAGGAGGGAGACTATTGGAAGTAGTGAACTGATGGGTCACAGCATTTATTCAACAATTGCCTAGGCCAGTGATGGTGAATCTTTTAGAGACCGAGTACCCCCAAACCACCCCGCCCTGCCCCACCCACCATCCACCCATCCCCGCTCTGCCCCCATCCCACCTACCCACAGGGCCACCCACTGCCTCTACAGCTGGCCACAGCAGAATGCCCAGGTGGCCCTGCAGCACCATGGCAGCCATGCCTTCCACCCACGCCCTGCAGCATCAGGGGGCTGAGGGTGGAGTTTTGTCCCTGATGCACAGCTGCCATGTGTTTTTCTGCGCTGCTCTATACAGGCCGCACCTGGCGGTGACTCTACTCCAGGGGGCTGCTGGGGAGGAGGGGGCTGCAGGGGGAGGCAGGGCTGGGGCGATGGCACTTGTGCCCACAAAGAGGGCTCCGAGTGCCGCCTCTGGCATGCATGTCATAGGTTCACTACCACTGGCCCTAGGCTCACACCCCAATCAAGGCAGCCCAGCTCGAGGGGGCAGCCAGGCAAGCCAACCCAGGGCCCAGCTAAGCAGAGACAGCCCAACTCTGACAGGCCTCTCCCTGCCTCCTTCCAGCCCCGCAGCCATCCTCAGGGGAGACTTGCCTAACTGGATCAGAGTTCCCTCCTCAGAAACACCAGCAGCCCTCTCCTGCACCCCTGCTAGCCTGGTGTGGCAAAGGACAAAAGGCATACAGCAATCTCTTGGCTGTGAGGATTTGGAGGTAGCAAAAATTGAGGGAGGAGGGGGGGAGAAACGCAACAGGGGCAGCAACAGAGAGGCTTTGAGCCAGAGACCTCTCTGATTTCTTAAGCTAAATGGCCGTCTGAAAGGAGAAGACCAGACAGAGCAGCTGAGCCAACTGGAAAGCTGAATGGAAGCCTGACCAGAGCAGAGACAAGCACTTAAGACAGAAGGGAGGCAACAGAGAAAACAAGAGGCCGGAGTAGCAAGCAACAGAAGTGAAGGCAACAATTAAGTTTGAGGTCCCAATAGGAAGGGAGGGAAGACCCCCAGTAAAGAACATCTAAAAAGTCTATAATAATGAAACAAAGCATCGGCACTCATGGATGGATGCCAGAATCTGAATTCTCCTCCCTTGACCCCCACATCATACAGAATTTCCTTCCCTTATTTACACGTCATGAATCACATTTACCAATTAATTCAACACACGAAGTTTCACTTTCCTTCTGAAGCAGCTCCCTTATCTTGTCAAAACATCCGGATTGCATTTCTCTCCCATTTTAGTGATTCAAAACCCAACAGTTAAAGCAAAAAGCTGCCTCTTATATTGTCAGTACAAAAACATGTCAATGTTTGCAACATTGACAAATAAGGCATGTAACTGCCTTATGAAATGAAAAAAATCCTGGACTTTATTTGGATACTTGAGCTGTAGGTTGACAGCTTCCTTGAGATTCTTAAATCCTTCATGGATTACTGCCTTGTCGTGGTGAAGGGACTTGCATAATTCTGTGAAGCTATGAGCTGTGCTGTGCAGGGCCACCCAAGATGGACAGGTCATAGCAAAGAGTTCTGACAAAACGTGATCCACTGGAGAAGGAAATGGCAACCCACTCCAGTATCTTTGCCATGAAAACCCCATGGACAGTATCAAAAGGCAAAAAGATATGATGCTGGAAGATGAGCCCCTCAGGTCGGAAAGCGTCCAATATGCTACTGGGGAAGAGCAGAGGGCTAGTACTAGTAGCGCCAGAAAGAATGAAGTGACTGGGCCAAAGCTGAAAGGACGCTCAGCTGTGGATGTATCTGGTGGTGAAAGGAAAGTTCGATGTTCACCATAGGAACCTGGAATGTAAGATCCATGAATCAAGGAAAGCTGGATGTGGTCAAACAAGAGATGACAAGACTGAACTTTGATATCTTAGGAATCAGTGAACTAAAATGGACAGGAATGTGTGAATTTAGTTCAGATGACCATCAGGTATACTACTGCGGGCAAGAATCCCTCAGAAGAAATGGAGTAGCCTTCATAGTCAATAAAAGAGTAGGAAAAGCAATACTGGGATACAATCCTCAAAATGACAGAATGATCTCAGTTCGAATCCAAGGCAAACCATTCAATATCACAGTAGTCCAAGTCTATGTCTCAACCACCAGTGCTGAAGAGGATGAAATTGACTGGTTCTATGAAGCCCTACAGCACCTTATAGAAGTAACACCAAAAAATGATGTCCTTATCATCATGGGGGATTGGAATAATAACCGGAATAACAGGCAAGTTTGACCTTGGAGTACAAAATGATACCGGGTACAGGCTGACAGAATTTTGTCAAGAAAATACGATGGTCATAGCAAACACTCTTTTTCAACAATCTAAGAGACGGCTCTACACATGGACATCACCAGACGGCCAACACAGAAATCAGATTGACTATGTGCTCTGCAGCCAAAGATGGAGACGCTCTATACCAGGGCTCTTCAAACTTGGCCCTTTTATGACTTGTGGACTTCAACTCCCAAAATTCCTCAGCCAGGCACACTGGCTGAGGAATTCTGGGAGTTGAAGTCCACAAGTCATAAAAGGGCCAAGTTTGAAGACCCCTGCTCTATAAAGTCAGTAAAAACAAGACCAGGAGCTGACTGGCTCAGACCATGAGCTTCTCATTTCAAAATTTAGGCTTAAACTGAAGAAAGTAGGGAAAAGCATGAGGCCACTCAGGTATAAACTAAATCATATCCCTGATGAATATACAGTAGAGGTGACAAATAAATTTAAGGAATCAGATCTGATAGATAGAGTGCCTGAAGAACTATAGATGGAAATTCGCAACATTGTACAAGAGGTAGCAACTAAAACCATCCCAAAGAAAAAGAAATGCAAGAAAGCAAAATGGCTGTCTGAGGAAGCTTTGCAAATAGCTGAGGAAAGGAGGGAAGCGAAAGGCAAGGGAGAAAAAGAAAGATACGCCCAATTGAATGCAGAATTCCAGAGAATAGCTAGAAGAGATAAGAATGCCTTCTTAAATGAACAGTGCAAAGAAATAGAAGAAAACAATAGAATAGAGAGGACTAAAGATTTCTTCAAGAAAATTGGAGAGATGAAGGGAATGTTTCATGCAAAAATGGGCATGATAAAGGACCAAAATGGCAGGGACCTAACAGAGGCAGAAGAGATTAAGAAGAGGTGGAAAAATTACACAGAAGAACTATAGAAGAACGAGCTTAACATCCCTGATAACCATGATGAGGTGGTCACTGACCTCAAGCCAGACATCCTAGAATGTGAAGTGAAGTGGGCCTTAGGAAAGCTGAGCAACAACAAAGCTAGTGGAGGTGACAGTATTCCAGCTGAGCTATTCAAAATCTTAAAAGATGATGCAATAAAAGTGCTACACTCAATTTGCCAGCAAATTTGGAAAACTCAACAGTGGCCACAGGATTGGAAAAGATCAGTTTACATTCCAATTCCAAAGAAAGGCAGTGCCAAAGAATGTTCAAACTATCGCACCATTGCACTCATTTCAGATGCTAGTAAAGTTATGCTTAAAATCCTACAAGCTAAACTCCAGCAGTATGTGGATCGAGAACTACCTGAAGTACAGGCAGGATTTCGAAGAGGCAGAGAACTAGAGATCAAATTGCCAACATACACACTGGACCATGGAGAAAGCTAGAGAGTTCCAGAAAAACATCTGCTTCATTGACTATGCTAAAGCATTTGATTGTGTGGATCACAACAAACTATGGCAAGTTCTTAAAGAGATGGGAGTACCAGACCATCTTATTTGTCTCTTGAGAAACCTATATGTGGGCCAAGAAGCAACAGTGAGAACTGGACACGGAACCACTGATTGGTTCAAAATTGGGAAAGGAGTCTGGCAAGGCTGTATGCTGTTGCCCTGCCTATTTAACTTACAGTATATGCAGAGCACATCATGAGAAAGGCAGGGCTAGATGAATCAAAAGTTGGGATTAAGATTGCTGGGAGAAATATCAACAACCTAAGATATGAGATGATACCACTCTAATGGCAGAAAGTGAAGAGGAACTAAAGAGCCTTTTGTTGCGAGTGAAGAAGGAGAGTGCAAACGTTGGCTGGAAACTAAACATTAAGAAAACCAAGATCATGGCATCTGGCCCTCTCAATTCCTGGCAAATAGATAGGAAAGAAATGGAGGTAGTGACAGATTTTATTTTCCTGGGCTCCAAGATCACCACAGATGGGGACAGCAGCCAAGAAATTAAAAGACACTTGCTCCTGGGGAGGAAAGCCATGGCAAATCTAGACAGCACACTAAAAAGCAGAGACATCACCCTGCCAACAAAAGTGTGTAATCAACGCTATGGTCTTCCCAGTTGCAATGTATGGCTGTGAGAGTTGGACAAAAGAATTGAGGCCTTTGAACTATGGTGCTGGAGAAGACTCTTGTGAGTCCCTTGGACTGCAAGGTGTTCAAACCAGTCAATCCTAGAGGAGATCAACCCTGACTGCTCTTTAGACAGCCAGATCCCGAAGTTGAAACTCAAATACTTTGGCCACCTAATGAGAAGGAAGGACTCACTGGAGAAGAGCCTAATGCTGGGAAAGATTGAGGGCAATAGAAGAAGGGGACGACAAAGAATGAGGTGGCTAGCTGGAGTCACTGGAGCAGTAGGCGTAAGCTTAAATGGACTCCAGAAGACGGTAGAGGATAGGAAGGCCTGGAGGAACATTGTCCTTTGGGTTGCGATCGGTCGGACACGACTTTGCAACTAACAACAACAACTCCTCCAGTCAGGTCTCAGATGTAAAACGTTCACTGTCTCCAAGTAATTCCTGTTTTAGTTATATCCAGAGTCAACAAGTATAGTTATAAGATGTCTTTTCACTTGTAAATTCATACAAAGGCACTTTGTTTACACCAGGTGTTGTCTCAAGGTCAAATACTTTCAGATTCTTTTATTATTTAATAATAATGTTATTTCTTCTTTCACCACTAGATGTCCTTGTGCACTATTTTATCAATATCTGGTTTTAAAAGATTGTTACAAAGTTTTTCTTTTAAAATTCTTTATACATTATTTACCCTTAAAATTATACCTATTTTTTTCCCCACCTCTTGTAGATTAAGTAGTCTTTCTTTAAATCAATCTGAGTTCAATTTTTGAAAGTTGTTTAGTATTCCTTAAAAATCTTCCCCCTTTGTAGTTGCTCACCACCTTTAAATCTTAGTCCTTCTGGGATCTTTACTTTTTAGCTCTTCCCAGTCAGGGGATCAACATTTTTAAGTCCAAAAGGAAAATGAAAAAGAACTGGCTCACCCAGTTTCAGCACACTGTTGACAGTCAGCTGTTTGGCGGAGTGCCACGGCTCCTCGCTTCTCTTCTGGCTGGCAACAACTTGGGCTGCCTGGGCTCACCCGGCAGCCTTTTTCTCTGTCCTTTCAGAGGATTTCTTCAGTCTGCCCATACCAACCGCCATCTGGTCTGGACTCCTGAGGCATCCCTCCTTCTTTGTTGCCCCTCCAGGGCAACTTTCCAACTCCTTGGGGTCGCCGGGCAGAACGAAATCGGAACCGCGGCTTCTTCCACCTGTCTCATCGAATGCCAAACTGGAAGCCCTCCATTCTGTTTTCTTCTTTCTCCTGCACCTTTGATTGCTTTCCTCCCTTGATTAGATGAACAGCATTAGATGAAGTATACTATCAAGAAACACAAACAAAATTCCTTTTCTTATAAGTTTTGTGCTAAGAAACAGGCAACCTTGCTCACCAAGCTGTTCTAAGAAAATTCAAAATTTTCCAGCTGCCCAATGACTTTCCTCATGCATCTGGCAAAAATCCAATTTTGTATCAAAGTATAAAGAGAAGTATGATAGCTGAGCAAATCATACAATGACTCATCGACTTGCCATTTTTGAAGGACTCAGAAATTGTAAGGTTCCAATATTTATAAAAAGAAGTAGACAAATCACTGATCATATACAAAGAACATTATTGTGATCAGGCAAAACTTCATAACAAGAAAAAGTTCAAACTAAAATCTAATTCTCAATTGTATAATTTCTTCCCTGGTTAGAGCATCAGGTTAGAAAGATGAGACTGTGAGTTCTAGTTCCTCCTTAGGCATGAAGGCAGCTGAGTGACCTTGCACTCACTTTATCTCACCTCTAGTAAGAAGGCAATGGCAAACCACTTCTGAAAAACCCTGCTAAGAAAACTACATACACATATGGTAGTATTCCTAAAAATAAGGAGGCACTGGATATTGGTATATATTCTAGCCCAGCTTTCTCGAAGCTGGTATTATGTGAGTATGTTAGACCAGAACTCCCACTATCCAGAGCTAACATACTAATTGGTTGTATTTAGACACTGGAGCAAGAAGTCAAGTGTTGATATGATGCTTTGTTGTTACCTATGATATGAAAACAAATTTTTAAAAAATTGTTACTAGGTTGCAAGATTGCCAAATTCTGTTAGATTTCACCTAACCCTTGAGAACACCCCCAAGCTTATGGGAACTTGTTAATTTTCTGAAATGTAATACTATACAGCAGGGGTGTCAAACTTGCAACGTCATGTGATGTGTTGTGATGTATCGTGACTTTTTTTCCATTGCCGGCAATGGGGTGGGCGTGGTTTCAGCATGATGCATCCGGCCTGTGGGCTGGCAGTCTGAGACCCCTGCTATACAGTAATATAATCTCTCACAAAATCTCATATGAATTAACAAATCAGTGATCATTATTGTAAAAGTAACCTAATTGGGGAGGAGGTGTTCTGGAAATGCTGTGTACAGATATCATGCCCCTGTTAAGGCAGGTTTGGGACTTAAATATTATTTAAGATGTTGTCACAGCATATCAGAACATTAATTGACATTAAATAAGAATTTACTGCTTCACGAATAATGAGAATTTGTCTTGATATAAGAAGGAAGATGGAAAATGTGAAGAATAAGAGGCAGCACTTGATAAATAGATAACCTTTATTGTCATTTTTTTTCCCCTGTGGACACAATGGCACACATTAAAAATGAAATTTAGTTGCTTCCTCTCAAAGTGTACACATGCATAACACATTTAAAATATACTATAAATCACACTTTAAATCTCAGGTTTTACAACATGATTTATGAATCAGAAAGAATATCTTAATTTTGCTTCTTTTTCACAAAACATAGTTTAGACAACTAATAATTTTTTATGGGAATCACATCGACTCATACTCAATCTAAAGATACATGAATTTTTTTGTTCTTAGATATACAAGTTACTATTCTTATTCTTTTTGGGGGAAGGGAAATCTACCAATGAGAAATTTAAATAAACTGGGAATGTATTTTTTCCCCTGATTTATTGTGAACCATCATCTGCTAAAAGCTGAGTAAAAGTATTATTTGCATTCATGTCAAGTCAGTCCTGTCTGAAAGAAGTCAGTCTATATTTGCTTGAAATATAAAGAAAACCTACTCTTTAAACAGACAGAGGCCACAATAGATAAATTATTTTTAAATATACCACAATAGATAAATTATTTTTAAATATATTATTTGGGAGCAGAGGTTAGAGGAACTGCTCTGGAACAGCCAAATTTTAAACTTTTAGATGAAAATAAAATGGAATTATATTACAGGTTGGCTGAAGAAAAAATTATCATTCTAATCAGATATATAAATAAATGCAATATTATTTTATGCAATGTTATATTAACAGTTTGTGACCTTTCCTGATCATAATGGTTTGGATTAATTTTAGTCATCTTTAGAATAAATCCATTAAAATCAGTGGATGCCATATGAATAATTATATTCCATTAACTTTAATGCAGGGAATCTGAACCTAACTCATACTTTTTCAGTTTTTCCTAGTGATATAATGATAGTGAAATAACTTTGCTGAAGTCAATGTATTCAGAAATAACATGCAACAAATAATTAACAATGTGTGGAGCTGAGAAGATAGCACTATAGCTCAAGGTGATGCTTGAAGTTACATATTCTCATCCATATCTAAAGATAAATAAAATTTCTATCTACATGGATATGCTGCCAAAGTACTAGATGGCATGCAAAGTAGCGGTCATGCATATCAGCATCAGGATGTGTACATCATCTGACACAGAGGTAAGATTTCTGATTTTGGAAAATGGATTTATTATTCCTGATCAGAGAATAACTGACAAGAGACTTCATACCTTGGTTCACAGTGAGACTGCTTCAACAGTGAATGTGGTGGAAATATTAACTGCAGGGGGTTAGGACATTGGAAGATGAAATATTGTTGGGCAAGTGTCAGAACCCATTTCTTTAAAGGGGGGGGGTGTCATTCTGTTTCCTTTTGGTTTCTTTCTCTGGTTTCTGTCATTTCTCCTAGGGGGAGGGGGGAGGCCCTGGGGCATAACCACTACAATGTATCCTCTCCATTTTTTCGGTCTGCTTGCTCTCAGAACTGTTCTCCCTTGATGTCAATTTGGGATGAAAAAGGAATGTGCCTTCAGCCATCCGGCTTATCTCGCGCTGTGGAAGAGAAAGGCGCAAAGACCCAACGATGTCTTCACAGGCATGGGAATGAACTCTGTTATCAGCTCCATTCCCACAGTGGACTTAACACCAAGGCTAAGGCAATATACATAGTATATGCATACTTCACAATGTGTATTTTACTATTTCCATATCCAGTTTACCTTTGTATTTCCATAATAAAATTCCATCAGAATATTGCTCCTCACAGTTCAAAATTCCTTATTTCATCAGAATATTTCCTCCTCACACTTCAAACAGGAGCAACTAGAGCCTTGCAGGTATACAACATAGCAGTTATCAATCTCCTAATGCTGGTCAGTGTTTGAATGATTTATTTCAAACATTCTCGAATAAAGGAAGAATGGTTAGCCTGAAGAAGTATTGTGTTAGAATGTAGTAAATATTACTCCATGCCTTGGCAAGCTAGCATCCTCAGTCTGGTTTTATTCACTTTTACACAGAAATAGTTTTGTTAGATTTGTATTTTTCCTGTATACTTATTTGTACAGTGCATGTGTATCATCTGTATGAGTTTATACTTCTGTCAACTGAAGATAATACTTCATGAATCAGATAAGCTGAGATTTAATTTAAAAAAGCTGGTGCCAAATGCCACAAGCTTTTCTGTTTTTTTCCAGGCAAGCATGGACAGAAACACAGCCTTTAACCATGCAAACTTTAATTCAAACTTGATTTTTTTCCCCAATGCCTGTTTTTGCTAGGAATATTTCACTTTAACTGCAGTAAAGTTACTAAAAGAACTGTTTCCTAGTGAGGGAAGTCAGCTCCCCAGAAAAGGAAATATTAACAGGGCAGGAAAATATATTTCCTAAAAAGATATTGTAGAACCAGGAAAGCATGCCCAGTTTTCTTAATAGTCTCAGGTCTCCTTTCCCCAAGCAGAAAACCAGTTCTATAGATGTGCAAATGTAAACCATCAGGAAAGTTGGAACCAGAAGCTTGGGAAGATCTACATTCTCCAGCCCCAGGAAAGCAGGATATAACCTTTGGACATAATAGGATTGACCCACAATCATCAACAATACCAGAAAGGCACACCCAGTTTCAGGTCAGAATACGTGACACAGGAAATATAAAGCCCGAAACAGGAAATAACTCCAAACAAAAGAGTCCAGGGGGTATAAAACCCACTCCCTACATGTATTCAGCCCTTTTTCTGCTGGAACCATCTTTCTGTCTGGCTTTCCTCTGCAACAAACTGTAACCTTCTTCCTAAAGCAGTCACCATTTTTTTATCCCGGGCTTGGATGGAACCATGATGAAGACTTCTTCCTACACTAGTTTGACTATAAATGATGTCATCTGAAATTAACTAAGAAGCCATGAACATGTTCTGGTCTCTTGGCAACAAAATCCTTTGCTGCCATCCTCTGGACAAAATGATCATTACAATGTTTTTAAAAATCTAGTACTAATCCTTAAACAAAGGAGTCATTATGCACATTATTACATAAAGTTATGAAATAAAATGTTATTGAATGTTCAGAAAAGTGATGTCTATTGTTTTGGGTTATTGAATATTGCAGCCCAGTTAAATTTTAGAAAACTACAGGGAAATGTTGGATAGTCAAAAAGAATCAAAAGTAGAAGAGAACATGTGAGACTAAGCCATTTGAAGAAGCAAAATGCAGTTAAAAATCTCAGGATGTAAACATTTAGCTCTAGCTTTTCAATATGTATGCATCAGTTTTGGGTGGGGAACATACTGAATGCTTAGTCTTAACGATGAATAGGGAAATTGCAAAGTTTTAAAGATAACATGAAAATTTTAAAGTTAAAATAAAAGGGAATATGAAGAATTAGTAAATGTCTATGGAGATTCTCAGTCATCCAGGTCATGGTTGTACTCTTTAATAACTTCATAAATGACTCAGATGAGGGAATAGAAGGGGAACTCATCAAATTTTCAGATGACACTAAGCTGGCAGGAATAGCCAACACTTCGGAAGGCAAGCTCAGGATCCAAATGGATCTTTGACAGACTTAAACAATGGGCCCTATCCAACAACATGAAATTTAATGTAGAGAAAAGCAATTTTTCACACTTAGGCAAGAAAAACCAAAGGTACAAAACAGATTAGGAGAGACCTGGCTCAAAACCAGGAAGGACCTTGGAGTCCTAGTGGACACTCACTTAAATATGAGCAGCAGTGTATGGCAGCAGCCAAAAAAAAAGCTAATACAATCCTTGGTGGCATAAACAGAGGCATAGAATCAAAATCACGTAAAGTATTAGTACCATTTTATAAAACCCTAGTAAGACCACACCTAGAATATTGCATCCAATTTTGGTCACATTATAAAAAATTGTTGATACGTTGGAAAAAGTGCAAAGAAGAGCAACTACAGTAGGATGATTAAAGACCTGGAAACAAAACCATATGAAGAACAATTGTGAGAATTGGGTATGGCTAGTCTAGAGAAAAGAAGAAATATGGGTAACATGATATCAGTATTCCAGTATTTGAAGGGCTGCCACAAAGAAGGGGGGGGGGTCAACTTGTTTTCCAAAATACCAGAAGGCAACACAAAAATCAATGGATGGAAACTAATCAAGGAGAGAAGCAACCTGATATTAAGGAGAAACTTTCTAACAATGAGAGTAATTACTCAGTGGAACAGCTTGCCTTCAGAAGTTGTGGATGATTCACCACTGGGGGGTTTTAAAAATAAGAGACTGGGCAACCACTTATCTGAAATGGTATAGGGTCTCCAGTTTGAGCAGGGGATTGGACTAGAAGACGTCCAAGGTCCCGTCCATCTCTATTCTGACTGACTGGTCCCAAAGATGTTTTTTCAAAAGATAACTGGACTTTTTTTCTTGAATATACAGTACTTCACATGTCAAGTCTCCGATGGATGAGCTCTTCAAAGGACTCTGAGGCATTGTTTACCTTAAAAGTCTTTTATTAGAGCCCTAT
Organism: Daboia siamensis; assembly: GCA_024449315.1. NCBI lineage: Eukaryota > Metazoa > Chordata > Lepidosauria > Squamata > Viperidae > Daboia > Daboia siamensis. The sequence goes on along the minus strand of JAKJMR010000450.1, from coordinate 714,558 downwards.
AACATTGGCAAAGCTTGCTAGGGAACCTGGAATCTGAATTCCCCTCCCCTTAGCACAATATATTAAACACAATTCTCCTCCTTTTCATTGCTGTCATTAATCACATTCTCCAATTAGTTTGAAGGGTCAGTTTTCCCTTCTGTTAGACAACCCGCCAAATTCTTATCTTCTCTTATTTCAAGACAGCCTAGAGAGACATTCTTCCTCTTCCTCCTCGCCCAGCAACAACTGATTCTAGCTCTAAAAGTAACATACAAGTTTTAAATATGAAATAGCTGCTTCTTCAACTTTTGTCAAAGCAAGAACATTCGATGTTAGCAGTGTTGACAAAGCATCCTCAATTCTGACTGAATGCTGAGGAATGGAAGGATTTGTATGCCTTGCTGGTTGTTAGCTAAGAGTCACTGAGACCCCTTGGAGGTTTATCTGTGCCCTTAGGGCCGTGGTGGCAAACCTATGGCACGCATGCCACAGGTGGTACGCAGAGTCCTCTCTGGGAACATGCACACTGTCGCCCCACTCCTAGGCATCAATACCCGTGCAAGGTAGGGTTGCCACATTCGCCCCCACCTCCACAAGATTTTTTTTTTTTTACCAACCTGCCTTTCAGCTACATTCCGTTTCTACGTTCACTTCTCAGCCTTCTCTTTGCCGTGTGTTTGTGGGACTATCAGTAAAAAAAAAAAAAGTTCCAACAGACTTTCTAACTTCTGTGATATTTATATTGCTTGTAGTTATTTTATAAGAGTTAAAGCGCGATAGATTTAATAGTTTATTGTTGTTTGCATAAGTTAGATCATGATTGTTTGTATTTCTATACCCCGTATTTAGCTCTGGGAAGTCAGGGAGGGGGGAGGGAGGTGTTGGGGAGGGTTGGGGAGGGGGGAGGGGGTTGGGAGGGGTTTTGTTTTGTTCTGTTAAAAATAAACTGTATTGTAAAACTTTTCAATAAAAAAAAAAGAAGTTAGAAAGTCTGATGGAACTTTTTTTTTACCCATAATCCCACAAACATGCGGCAAAGGCTGAGAAGCAAACAAAGAAATGGAATGCAACTGAAAGGCAGGTTAGTAAAAAAAATGCTTGGGGGAGGCAAGGGCATCTAGGTGGGGGCAGGCATGGTAACCTTACCCTGCATGGCAGCGGGAGGGTGGGACACATACCCTTCCCATGCCAGCCAGCCCCTGCAGCCCTGGGGTGGCCTTGCTGGGCAGGGTGGGGGCCGGCAGGCTAACCAAAGCAGCAGGTGAAGCACTGGAGGCTCGGGGAGTGAGGGCGCTGAAGTGGGCAGTCAGGCCATTGGCAAGAGCAACACATCTGAGTGGAAAGCAGCCTCGGAACAAGTGGGGCAGGTAAGGAAAGAAATCCTTGCTCCTCCCAGAAAATGCCTTTCTTTCTTTACCTGACTCCCAGCCCCATGGCGTTTCTCCTTCGCAATCTGCTGCCACCACTGTGTGCAAGGAAGCGGAAGTGTTTTTTGGGGGAAAAGAGGTCAATCAATCAATTCCAACTTCTCATGAAAGATTGCAAAGTTGGAATTAACCTTTTTTTCCCCAAAAAAACTTCCTTTGTTTCCTTGCACATGGCAGTGGTGGCGGATGGCGAAGGAGCAATGGCGAGGGGCTGGAAATCAAGGAAAGAGGCAATTTCGGGGGGGAGCGAGGATTTCTTTTCTTACCTGCTCCACTTGTTCCAATGCCGCTTTCTGCTCAGATGCGTTGCTCTTGCCAATGGCCTGACTGTCCACTTCAGCGCCCTCTCTCCCCAAGGCCTCCGGCACTCCACCTGCTGTTTTGGTGGCTCTGTAGGCAGAGCTGTGAAGTTCTGCCAGAGAAGAGAACTTTGCAGCTCTGCCTACAGAGCCACCAAAGCTGTAGCTGAATGGGCAGGTGAGAGGGAAACCTTCCCCACTTGTTCCATGGCCGCTTTCAGCCAAGCCACTTTGCAGCAGCATTGGGCATGACATGCGAGGTGGCAAACAGCTGGTTTTGGCTTGATGCAGATGTTTTCCACCTCCTGCCCAATGCTACTGCCATGAGGCCATACAACAAACCAGGCGGTGGCAAGAAACCAGTATACCGGTTCCTTACCTCTGCCTGGCTTGTTCCGCGGCCTCATAGCAGCGGCATTGGGTGCGATGCGCGAGGCAGCAAATGGCCATGGCTAGAGGCAAACAACCATGTCGTGCCGAAACTGGCCATTTGCTGGCTCCTCCCCAATGCTGCTGCCATGAGGCTGTGGAACAAACTGGGAGGCAGTAAGAAACCGGTATACTGGTTTCTTACCTCTGTCTAGCTTGTTCCGTAGCCTCATAGCAGCGGCATTAGGTGCGAAGTGTGAGGCGGCAAATGCCTGCGGCTGGAGACAAACAACCATGTTGCGCGGAAAATGGCCGTTTGCCGCCTCCTGCCTAGTGCCACTGCCATGAAGCACCCCTCTGGCTTCTTGGAGTTTTGCTGGTGTCCTATGTGCCGGGCGTCCTTTGCGGTGAGTTTCTGGAAAGATTTGCAACAGGGGTGGGTGCAACTCACGAGGCGGCAAGTGGCCGCTGCTGGAGGCAAACAGCCATATTGTGCTGAAACTGGCCATTTGTCACTTGCCCAGTGCTGCTGCCATGAGGCCACAGGACAAGCTAAGCGGCGGTAAGAAACCGGTATACCAGTTCCTTACTTCCCCCCAGTTTGTCCTGCGGCCTCATGGCAGCCGCATTGGGTGCAACATGTGAGGCAGCAAACAGCCACATCGTATCGAAACCGAGGGCCCAGCAGGCTGTGGTTGCTGATGGACACAGTTGGCCCCCATGCGCTCGCTGTATGCAGGGGCCAATGGTATCAGGCAGCAGCCACCCCGGGCCCTGCCTCACCTTGCCTTGCCCTGCAGCAATGGCACCCCTGCCCTGGCCCCTGCCTCACCTTGCCTCACCCTGCCAGAGATCCCCCTGGATCTCCCCCAACCCTGCCTGGGCCCCACAGGCCTCCCTCCCCATGAGCAACATCGAGGTGGGCACGCCCACTCTGGCTACGCCCACCCAGTCTGCCTTAACCACCACAGCCATTCCCACCTAATGGGCCATGTCCACCCAATTGGCCACACCCACCCAATGGGCCACACCCACCCGGCACCTGATAAAACATAAGTGGCTTTTGGGTTGCAATTTGGGCACTTGGTCTCTAAAAGGTTCACCATCACTGCTTTAGGCTCACCTGAATCAGAATGCAAATAGGTGTGGAATCTTCTTGCAACTGCTGGAAGGACTATGTTGTAAAGAGGGGATAGGTTGAGTTGTATTCCCCCTCTCTGTTGAGAGAAGGCTATTCAATTTTAACATACAGATGACCTCTTTTACCCCTCTTTTAAACAGTGGCTCTCTGTCCAGAATGTTGACTTTCTTGTCTTCAAAAGAGTTGCCTTTGTCTTTCAAATGTAGAGGGTTAGGCTTAGGGTTGCTGAATCTTATCCTGATGGGCTTGTTCTCCTATGTTGTGCCATGAGTTTGTGAAGTAGTTCGTTTCTCCAATGTACAGATCTGCATATTTCACTGCATTGTACAGCATACATTACATTGCTCAGTTTGTGTCTGAGTATTTTATCCTTGGGATGGACAAGCTTCTGCCTCAGTGTATTCTTGGATTTAAAGTGTGCATGAATGTTACATTGACTGAAAATCCTCCTGAGCTTTTCAGATATTGATGCAACATATGGGATGACAACATTACCTCATTTATTGTTCTCTTCTTTGTCTGTTATGGAGGAGTTCTTACTGGGGTTTTTTTTTCTGGATTTGATGAAGGCCCAGTTGGGATAACCAGAATTTCTGAAAGCTAACTTGATATGTTTAAGTTCTCCCCCCCCCCCACTTTGCTGGTAGGCAGACCTTCAGCCCAATAGTATAGGGTTCTGATCACTCCCATTTTGTGCTTCATTGGATAATGAGAATCAAAATGTAAATACTGATATCTGTGTTTGGGTTTTCTGTAAACTTCAGTGTTAAGGCTTCTTTCTTTCTTAATGTGCACTGCAGTCCAGGAAAGCCAGATTGTTTTCATTAACATCTTCCTGTGTGAACTTAATATCTGTCAGAACCCATTATTATAAAAGGGGACTCTTTTCTATTTCTTTTTATTTCATTTCTCAGGATTCTGCCATTCTCCTGACGGGGAGAGGGGAAGACGCTGCGGGCTGTCTTTGTTTTTTTCTGTCACCACAATGTATCCTTCCCTCTGTTTCTGCATATCTACTCTTGAAACTGTCTCTCCCTTGATATTGTCTTGGGATGAGAAAGGAATGTGCCTCCGGACATCTGGCTTATATCCCATTTCAGAAGGGAAGGTGTGAAGCCCTGCAACATCAATGCGAGGCTGGGAAAGACCTGTGTCTTTCCCACAGTGCACTTAGCACCTGAGGATTGGCCCATTCAAACTGACCAGATGAACTATTGGGGTGGGGTTTGCTTAGGACTCTTTTAACTTATTGATCTGAGCGGGAATCCCTCAGAGAGATCCTGCCTATCATGCCTGTTATCAGCTTCTCCTAATAAAAGTTCCTTTTGGAAGAAACTGCTTCCACAAGTTCTGCTTTCTTGGGATGAGGTTTTGAAGTGGGCCCTGACATTAGGCAGGATCTGTGGTAACAGTCAGCCTGGAAGGAAGACCCTTACTGGGGGATTAGCAAATAGTGTCAGATATTGGAACGGAAAGGGAAGAATTTGTGATTTGGGGGGAAGCCTTCCACCAAGCAGACCCCTGTGGATACAGCTCTGAATCCTCGAGCTCTTTGGAAGAGGTAGTGGTTGCAGAATGCTGCCACAAGCCCAGGTGGTCGATGGGTGTTGGAAAGAAGGAAGATTGGGAGAAGAAAGCCAGGAAGGTGACGCTCAGGTAAGCATCATCAACTGGGCTGGAAAGTTGAGATGGAGAGGCCACTCTACCTTAGCCAAGAGAGGATGACTGACTCCCACATTCCAGCCAGTTGCTGCACAAGCAATTGATATGTTGAGAATGGCACTTGACTCCATGAGAGAGGAGAAAACTGACCCACGCCAAGGCATTGTGGGCCTGAGCTCCGCAGAAGGGACAGATGAATGGGGGGCTGAGCCAGAAGTCCTGGGCCCTTCCACAAGCACCACTGAAGCCGCAGCCATCACAACTGCCACTGCCACCCCTGGCCAAGCAACCACTGCAGAAGGAGATGGGTGACAACACAGAGAAGGGACATTGATCCATCCAAAGTTTCCCATCGCTAGAGATGAAGTACCACAGGGAGCCATGGTGCCTGGGATTTTTCCTAACCCAGGTGCTAAACTACATGAAGGAATATAGCCACGACATACCAAGTGACTGGGGCTGGATTTGCATTGTGCAAGCAGCCCTGGATGGCACCACAGTAGACTAGGTGGTAGATCTCCATGAAGTTAATGCCTCAGAACTGCACAACTTTAATCAATTTATATGGCAGCTCTTAGACATGATTTTGAAGACCCCCTAGTTGATCGTAAGGCATGGGAGTAAATAAAAGCTGTCCGGTAAGGCAGGCAACTCGTGACGTAATGCACCCAAGAATTCCGAGCCCTGACCAGCAAGCTAAATTGACCAGAGGACATCTTGATCAGGCATTTTATGGATGGCCTGAACTACAACTTATATGATGCCTGCATCCCCCAAGGAGACCCCAACCAACTGCAAGACTGGTATGTCCTGGCTGAGGAGGCAGAGATCAATAGCTAAGAGGCAACGGCACAGAAGAAGATCATGGGGAAGGTCATCATCAGAGCTGACCTGGGAACCATCGAAGTAAGCTCCAGCTGCCAAAGGAATGACAGGATGCTTCAAATGTGGAAAAGAGGGGCACCACACAGCTGAGTGCTGCTCACGCATCCCTGTCCGGAAACCTGACTGAGCACCGGCCAGGAAGCCCAGGAAGCCTCCAGCAAAGCCAAAAGAGATGGCCATGAAGAGCACGGAAGTCATCGAGTTCCCTACCTCATCCAAATGAGGGAAGGGAACTCCAGAACCCCCCTAAAGAGATATCCAATTCATCAAACAACTTGGAAGATGAACCTCATTGCGCCCTTCACCAGAACAGTAGAATTGTTCAGCCCCAGAATGCCCAAGTGTGTGGAAATCAGGGGATTAATTGACTCTGGCTACACCCACTTTCTCATAAGCCCAACATTAGTGGGAAATTTGGGGATTCTAGTGAGGAGACTGAAGAAACCGTTTTTTTGTCAATTAGATAGGTCCATAGCAGGGAGGACGCCTGCCACACTAGCCACAATGCCAGTCCAGCTCATCCTAGGGGACCACATAGAGACATTACAGAGGGTGGTGAGCACAGCACAAAACATTGTGGCCTGTCCCCTGACACCACTGGATGACATCGCCAGGGCTCGCTGCCTTGGAAGAGTGAGGAAAATTCTCATGGACCACTCACACTCTGGTCGGTACCTCTTTACTCTCCTACCATCAGGTAGGAGATACAGGACTATAGCCAGCCATACCAACAGGTTGAAGAACAGCTTCTATCCATGGGCTGTCAGGCTCTTGAATGGGAAATAACTTTTATGTACAATTGACTTGTGAGGCCGGTATGTTGTGCAATTAGTTCACATGGTGTAACAAGATGGTGGGTTTGTTGTCACTGTGAGTTGTGGGGAGCGGCACAAAGGGAGACTCAGCCAATCTCAATGTATACATGGTTGTACTTTGACAATAAAGGTTCATTCATAATGTTTGTGGTGACCTCTGGCATGGAATGCCCCCTTATCCTGGGCATGGCATGGCTGACCAAGTGGAACCCGCGGGTGGACTGGAGAATAGAACTCAGGTTCCTGAACAGGGATCCAGACAAGGCCCCAGCACAACCCAGAAACGATGAAAATTCTGCTGAGAAAACCGCAGTAGGTGGGGAGGAGAGAAAGAACTACCAGAGGAATACAGAAACCTAGCTGAAGTGCTCAGTGAGGAAAAATCCGATGAACTGCCCCCTCATCGGCCCATGGACTGTTCCATAGAGATCTGCCCAGGCATGAAACTCCCCAAACCTAAATTGTATTTCATGAGCCTGCAAGAGGAGATGCAGAAGTTCATAGACAAAAATTTAGAATGAGGTGGCGAAGCTAAAAACCGCTGCCCCTGTGTTGTTCTGAGGAAAGGAAGATGGGACTATTTGCCTCTGCATATATATCTCTGAACACAGTGAGCGAGAGCAATCTGTCCCCTCATGAAAGACATGCTGTCCCACCTGTCAAAGGGGAAAATCTTTTTAAAGCTAGATAGCCTATTACAGGATCAGAATAAAAGAGGGGGACGAATGGAAGTCAGCATTCAATTGCCCCTTAGGGCAGTGGTGGTGAACCTATGGCACGCATGCCAGAGGCGGTACTCAGAGCCCTCTCTGTGGGCATGTGCACTGCCATCACCAGCAGCTCGCACAGGTCGGGTGAGGGGAACAGGCTCCAAGCATGGGCCAAGGGCAAGATCTGCGAGGGGGCTGAGATGACCAGCAGCAACCTGCTCTCCAACTACAAGCAAAAACAGATGGGATGGGTAAGCGCATCCAGCGGTCTGCATCATGTGCCTCCCCCCTCCCCTACTCTGCCTACTGCTAGAGGGCTGGACCGGTATTGGCAGCGGGCTGCATAGCCCCAGAGTGCACTGGTCAAGTTAAGGTTCCATTTCTGTAATATAAACCAACGTATCTTAACATCCATGAATGCTTAGAAAACAATGTACACATTTTGCACCATCACTTTATTTTTCAAGGAACTCAGATATCACAGCCAAAGAAGATTCCCTCCAATGTCTCAGTCTGCCTAATTACGTCTGTAGTAAAGAGGGAAAAATAGCCTGTAATCCTTAACTGATTAATCATTAAAAATGGTGTGTTTAAACTAGAAAGCTAGAAGGAAGAACTGCTTTTATAACAGAATAGGATAGAATAGAATAGAATAGAATAGAATAGAATAGAATAGAATAGAATAGAATAGAAT
>JAKJMR010000450.1:684242-706564 GCA_024449315.1 Daboia siamensis | reverse complement strand
ATAGAATAGAATAGAATAGAATAGAATAGAATAGAATAGAATAGAATTCTTTATTGGCCAAATGTGATTGATCACATAAGGAATTTGTCTTCGGTGCATAAGCTCTCAGTATACATAAAAGCTGTAAGTGATAAATCAGGATCATAGTCATTGTAAAAATACATTCATCATAAATCATTAGTGATAGTCATATGATACTAAATAAGTAATCTACATAAATCATACTCAAAAACTAAATAAAACAATATAAATTGTAAGATACAAGCAACAAAGTTATAGTCATAGGTAGATAAGGAGATAGTAATAGGAAAGATAAGAATAACAATAGTAATATAACCTTACTATGATCTATAGGAATTAAAAAATGAAATGTTTTGGCATGGAAGTAATAATTATCACTAATATACATCTGTCATGTGGGTGATAGCAATTCAAAGGCTCCTTTTAAAAAGAGCAATCTACTTTAAAGTAAAAGAAATAACTGTTACTGTTACCTAGAATTTTAGGCTTCATCATTAACTTTTTAATAAAGGCAATACTAACATTTTAGCATGGCAACCATGTCGCCTTCTGAAGGCCAGGAAATCATGTTTTTCTTTTAGCTAAGCCATTTCTTTTCCTTTTCTTTTCTTTTTTATGTGCAAAAAATTGCCTTTTCAGAAACTAAGCGATAGGGAGTATAGTCTAGAAATCCTTGAACACACTTACAAGTATATTAAGAAAGATATATACTTGTCTGTGAAAGAGGTTGACATCACCCATAAATATGCCACTTGTGGAATGTTAACCTAGGATCAATATTTTCTATTGTTTAATTCTCACATCTAATTAATGAGAGGAACATGACATGGATTTTGTAACTTGTTAATTAACATACTTTGTATTTTAATTTACTTACTCTCTTTTAAAATAATGTTCAGGCTCCTTACAGACTGGAATGTAGGAATAGCTTTTAATATTCCTAAACTAAAAAGATAAACTGGCTGGAGACTATCTCCAGATAAGGTTTGTAAGCAAAAACTGGGGTCTGGTTTATTTCTTTTGTGAACTCTATACAACCTTTTTCCTTACAATTTACTTCCCTTCTGACATCAGACCTCATTTTAATGAATGTGTGATATAATGGGATGTAAATGTGTAATATGTGTGACTACATGTAACTGGTTTCCTATGCAAAAGGGAGATTACTTTTATGTTTTATCCTGTCTGATCCACATTCCTCTTGCATTTTCTTTGTTTTGTTAACTATAAAAAAGAATGTAAAAGATGGATCTTGAAGTTCTCCTTTTTCATAGGGAGATCCCACTTTATCAGAGTACCCTAATAAACTGCTTTTAAATGATCTTCTGACTTGGTTGCTTATTGAGAAAGTAAACCGAGGCAGAACCTGGATTTAATGTCTTGTATTGTTTGATTTGTTACCTTTGGATGCATCACATACTGTATACCAAATGTATGTATTATTTGTTTCTGTATCCTATATAAAGGTTTGACCTCCCCAGAATGCTTTTTGCTTTACCTGAATAACTTGGTGATTTGTATTTTGGGGTAGGTGAAAAATCCTCCTTGTAAAGGTAGAAGTATTTTCTCAAACACATTCAGGGAACAGGCTGCTTTAGTTTTAAAGGCAGCATTACATTTCTACACAAAGGAAATTACTTTTTGGCTGGAAAAATTCTTGTGCTTTTAACAGCCAGTTGTCAAGTAAGAATTTAGCAAGTAAAGTGTTTTTTTCTTAATTTCATCTTCATATTAGTAACTATTATAAAGATATACCAGCTCTGTTAAAAAAAATTTTTTAGATGTTTCCCTTTAAACCACAATCATCCTCATACTGACAATCCTTTGTCTATTTCTTGGCATTTTGAAAAAAAATGAAAAATATTTTTCTTGCTTATGTGTTCCCTCAAAGAATTTGGCAAACTTCTGGAGCAGATTTTTGAGACCCCATGGTAACTTATAAGTACAAGATGGAATTCCTCCTTCCCTCCCATTCTCCTAGTTCCGTTGAAAAATAATTTTCCAGTGGAGATACCTTTGGATTTAACCCAAAGCACTAATCCACAACAGGAAAAATCATGGGTACTACATATACCAGGGTAGGATAAAAAGAATATAAATACTCCAGAAATGAGTGATTTGTTGAATAAATTTTCAAGTATTGTAATTTTCATAAATTAAAAAAAATCTTAGGAAAATGTAACAATCCAAGGCAGATATCTCTGTATGTTGATGTTATTATTTTCAAAGACTGCTTGGAAGATATTCCCTGCTTAAAATAATTTATACTATTAGAAAATGAAGCAAAGAGCAACCCTCCAGTGATTACCAAGTCAAAAAGCTTCAAGAACTGAGGGAATACTCACAAAAATATGGCAAGCAAAAAAAGAATTAGTAAAGGTTCTAACCAAGGTAAGCCATCAAATCTGGAGAAAGACACAGTAGTCGACAGATTAGAAGAGGTCAATCTATAGACCAATATTGAAAAAGGAAACTTGAACAAAATGTTCAAACTATCATGCAATGTCCTGAATGTCACATGCTAGCATAATAATGTTTTCTAGTATATCTTTATATGGAAAAAAAGATGGCATATCTTGAAGCTGACTTAGAAAAGGCCAAGAAACAGATAACTGCTGAAGCACACTGAATAATTGAAAAAGTCAAAAAATGTTAAAAAGATATGTGCTTCATTGATTTTAGAAAGGCTTTGTGTTAATCATGTCAAATTGTAGAATGTGTTTAGCAATTAGATCTAATTGTCTTCATGAGAAACTTATACACAGATCTGGAAGCTACAGTATGGACGAAACATAGTGAAATAGACTGCCTCTGGAATGGTAAATACACACATATTATTAAATAAGGTGAAAGTATACAGCCTTGACATATTCCTTTGCCTATATATGGACTTCTTTTACATCAATAAGTTATGCTATGAACACTATCCTGATAGCCAAAATTACAAAGGATCTGCAAGCTCTAGTAATAAAAGTCAAGAAGCACAGTTCTTGCCAGGAATTACTTTAATACATTTTGTAACTGAACAATTTGCTTTTAATCCTAAAAAGAAAGCCTTTCTTGCGAAGAAAATTATATATTCAACTGTTCCATTACAGACCACATAAATTCTGTACTATCAAATATATTAGCCACGAAAGTATATTTAGCACGCTATATTTTTTCACAATCCTAAAAAGAGCTGCAAAGAGCATTTTGAAACTTTAAAGCTCATGGTTAACATCCAGTTATGTACAGTACTCCTCAGAAATATATACTCTCACTACTAATATTAGTGAACATATTAGTATTCTTATAATAAAAGACAAACAGAAAAAGTTAAACAAGAAAAAATAAGCCTTCCAACCCTCTTTTCAACAGTTGCTAACAAACCCCTTACACCGCCTCCCTCTTGATATTACAAAGATTCCCTTCAGCCCCTTATTTAATCCTTTTCCAATCATCACATCCATAAATCATCGCACCAATTTCCCCACTTTCAGCAAAAAGTCCAGTCTTTTTTTTAAAAAAGTACTTACTGTTTTATCCCTGACCAAACAGAGACATGTAAATATCACTCTTTTATACAAGTTTCCCAAAAAGAAAAAGATACAGAGCCGAGAAACGGCCCCAAACTGTCGATTAAAACCCCATCCGGAAACGGAGGTGTGGTTTAGTTGCCACAGCAACAGTCCTGCTGGTCTGTGCTATCAGCTGTCGCGTGCTGGAGGTTGCTAGGTTACCTGTATGGCGAGGGGGCCTTCACGGGCTGAGGCCGCCTTTGCCTTTTCATACACCTGCAGCCAGGGCAGGAGAAAGATCGAAGTGGGTGCTCCTCAGTCATCTTAACCGAGACACGAAATAACCTTCCTGTGACACGAGGTAAGCGCGTGGAAGAAGACAGTCTGGCGATGCTGCACTGTCCTCGGCGATTCAGGAGCTGGAAGGGCAGACCTTAAGCAGGGAGGGCAACTTAGCGGAGAGGTTCGCTGGAGACCGCTTCCTGTTGGAGCCTTGGTATGATTCTTTCTGTGGAAAAACGGGAGGGCGATTGCTAGGCAGGAATCGACCCAGGGTACTTCGGCAGCAGATTGGCACAGAGCACCGATTTTTAGCTTTTAGCTTTCTTCAACCTCTTCTCCAAAGCTCCTGAAGGCAGGACAAGAAGGAATGGATGGAAACTAATCAAGGAGAGTAGCAACCTAGAACTAAGGAGAAATTTCCTGACTGTTAGAACAATTAATCAGTGGAACAACTTGCCTCCAGAAATTGTGAATGCTCAAGCACTGGAAGTTTTTAAGAAGAGATTGAACAACCATTTGTCTGAAATGGTATAGGATTTCTTGCCTAAGCAGTAGGTTGGACTAGAAGACCTCCAAGGTCCTTTCCAACTCTGTTCTTCTGTTATTCCTTGGAAATAAATGTCATCAGTTGGGCTTCTAAATGAAGCACAAACTTCTTGGCTAACTAATTGCCAACCTGTTAAAAGAGGGTCTAAAGCAGCCTTCCCCAACCTTGTGCCCTGATTCATACATGATTCATTCCAATATCTATAATGCTCAACAAGCATAAAAGTCTGGGAGTTAAACTTATCTGAAGGGCACCACGAAGGGGAAGAGTTGAGGGACCTCAAAGATATACTAAGAAAATGTATTATGAATGTAATGCTAATGAGATACTATTACATTTATAAGTCTCAACATTTTTAAGTCTAACTTGATATAGTGTCTTATTTGAATGAGGGGGATGTAATTGTAAGAAAGACTCATAATGAATATTTTTTTAAAGGCTCTCCTAATTTTCTGTAATTGTTTAACTCTCCAACTGGTTGCTGTAGTTCTTAAACTAAGTGTCTAAGTACGGGTGTCAAACTCGCCGCATCACATGACATGTTGTGACATATTGTGACTTTTTTTGCATTGCCGGAGCTGGGGTGGGCACAGCCTCAGTAAGGTGCAACTGGCCTGTGCGCTGGCAGTTTGACACCCCTGGTCTAAGGGAATAATTTTTAATTGCTTGTTGGTACATCAAGGATCCATATTGGAACTGCTGCTGCCTAGATGCACCTGTAAAACAAGGCAATCTGTTTTGTGTGTGTAGTGTGTATCTGTAAGGGAATTATTTGTGAAAAAAAGGGGTAATTGAATCAAACAATTTAAGAACCAGTGCTCATATACCATCATCTCATTATCCTTAATGGTGGAGTAATTACAACATGTTTCCATGGGTGCATAAGAAAGAAAAATGCTTCTAATAATGACTATAAACTAGGAGGTTTTACAATCACATTTGTAAAAAATTAATAAAATAATGCAAATAATTAATTATCTGAATAACATTGAATCTCATAGTATTGCTCCTAGAGTGGCATGATGGAGTAACTCATTACTATTTACCAAAATCATCAATCCAAATAAAAAAGTGCAGCTAATCTCTAGAACACATGGATTATTCAGAAGGATACAATGGTAACAGTGTTGGATGCATCTATAAGATCCAGTAGGTTCAAGAGAGCCCATGCTGAAATGGGTCAAGAAAATTAATGTCTTCAAATAGAAGATGTACAGTGATTTGTGATACATGTGTAAATATTGTTTTCTTATGAATAGTGTAGAAAAAGAGTAAAAAATATAGTAAAAAAGCATGAATGATGAAATTTAAATATGATTTACATGATTATCATTCATTATAGCTCTCCGTATCTTTTTCTACTTGCAACCAATGTCTATGGTTCTAGTTGTAATTTTCTATATTTTCAAAATGCATATTGATTGCTCACTGTGATTTTTATAAATGATACATAAACCATTTTAATAAATATAATAGTTTCCTGCTTTAGTCATACATGCAGCATTTCCTGTTAACTGTAATACCAATCAGGTATAACACATTTTGACCAGTATTGCATAAGCATAGCTAAGTCCAGTCCTTATGCCAACTGGTATCTTTAATTGAAAGACTAATTTGCAAGTCAACATTCTGTTTCCTTTACCTCACCAAATAAGTACATGCAGTATACTGATACACACTCAAGAAACAGATTGAGCAGTGTCTCTCATGAATGCTAAATCTATGTATTTTGGAGTTCACATTGCTTCTTTTGAGGCTGATAGCTCACTCCATCATACAAAGAAACATTTGCCACTTTCTGGTTACCCCCAATCATTTCCTCCAGCTAGATTATCTAAGCTACTATGGGCAACAGTCTAAAGAACATCTTATATGCTGGACAATTCCAAGTATGTTGAAAATAATAGCTTTCCAAAACTGAAGGCATTTCTGTATAACTGGGCAAGATGGTAGTTGGTACACTCCATAAAGTGCCATGTCAAAGAAGTACAGCGTGGAAATCACTATCAGTTGTATTTTTCACAGATTTGTTACAGCAAATTTAACTTGCTAAGAAATTAGATTATAGTATATGGTGTTTTTAAGGAAACAGTATTTATCCTCTTTTAGATAATATAAATACAGAATCATTTAAATAATTTTCCTTATTAAATTCAAAAAGAAAATTTACCTTTACAAGACTACAAGTTGAATATGTAAGGTTAATTTCCTCAGATCGAGCATCATGTCTGATGAAGATATTGTCACTACTTTAGCCTATACCAAGAGCCCAATGTTCTCCAAAAGAACCACTTTTCAGGTAAAATCATTTTTACTTCTCTGTATCCTGTTATTAGAAATTTGATTTCTTCAAAGTATTTGAAACAGGTGCTTTCATAAAAATTGTTAGCTTTACAGAAGTACTGTTTATCAATTCTAACCGACATTCTCTTGAAGGCTCATATACTGTAACTGTCAATGATGGTCCCTCTGTCTGCACACAAACAATGCAGGTACTTTAACACCTAGAAGAGGGACAGTTTATTAATGTTCACAGTTTGCAACACAACTCTTTAAATTGATCAGAAATATTAATACAAGTAATACCCAAGTTACAAGTGTTCACTTAACGCTCGTTTGAAGTTACGTGATGAACACCCCCTAGTGCTTATGATTAAGTCCCGAAGTTATGACTATTGCAGCACCATGGCAGTCATTCGCCCTTACGAGCGACTTCAGTGGCACTGTGACATTCACCCTATTCCCCCCCCACTCCTCACAATGGCTTCCCCCTCCCTTCCTGCCACACTTACTCACTTACCTTACAAAAATCCTCTCTGCTGTGGTTTCTTTCCCTTTGAGGGAGAGCAGAGTTGGCTTGAAATGTTTTTCACACCGAGAATGGAAGTTTGTGGAGTCTGTGATCTCGCACAAGTGTTTGAAGTTGTGCTAAATCACGGACCTCAGAAACTTTCATTCTCTATGTGAAAGGTGCCTGTCTCCTGCTCCTGCCCCCAACTCCCTTCCACCTGACAGCAAGCCTGAAGCCTTCAACTGAGGGAGAAGGCCAGGCCCCTCGCACCCGTGTGCAGCCCGCTGGAGATCACCATGCTGGGGAAGAAAGTGATCCCATCCATGGAGCCTTCCTCCAAGTGGCCCAGAATGGAGGCAGAGGGAGGCTTCTGCATGCTCCCAGAGGCTGGATCCAGCCCTCGGAGGACTGCTCCAATCTGCTGCTGCCCAGAACAGAACTTCCAAGGGCCTGATCCAAGCCTCAGAGGGGTTTTCCTAGCCACTTTTGCCAGGAACGGAGGTTGTGGGGGACTTCTGCATGCCTCTGGAAGTTGGATCCAACCCTTGGAGGACTGCTCCAAGCTGCTGCTGCCTGGAATGGAGCTTTCAAGGGCCTGATCCAAGCCTTGGAAGCGTTTCTTAGCCCTTTGCATCAAGAACAGAAATTTGGGGGGGGGGGGGGTTTCCAGGCTGGTGCTGCCCAGATCTAAGGCTGGGGATGCTTCCACAGCCCAATTGGGCTGCAGGGGGGCTGCAGCAGTGTTCCCCGGCCTTAAATCTGGGTGGCAGGGACCTGGAAAAGGTCTCCGGAGCCTGGATTGGGCCATGGGGGGGGGGGCGCAAAAGCATTCCCCAGCCTGAAATCTGGGTGGCAGCAGCCTAGAAAAGGCCTCTGGAGCTCAGATCGGGCTGTGAGAGGGGGTTCGCGAAAGCGTTCCCCGGCCTCAAATCCAACAGGGCAGCAGGAACCACAGCAGAGAGGAGACAGATCTTTTCCAAGTGAGTCTGGTGCGGCAGGAAGGGAGGGGGAAGCATGTGATATCTTAGTGGGTCGCGGAGGCCTTGGGGGCCTGTTCCAGCACTAGGCCCTCCATGGCCTTCCCCACCCTGAGATACCTCATGATTGCTTAATGAGCTGCGTGCGTTTTAATGAGCAAGGGAGTGATCTCGAACGAGATTCATTCTACGAGTTTTCAAGTTATGAATGGAATGGGCAGGCTCCATTACACTTGTAATTTGACGACTACCTGTACTTTTTTTATCTTCTAAATTTTGAAAAATATTGCATACAATGTGCATGTATTTAATATTGCTAAAAGCTGGAAATACTGGACAAAGGAATACAGGTAACTAATTAAAACACTGGAATAGCAAACATATGCCTAGTAATGTAAAGATATTTTTTAAAATAAGGACCTCATTATTTAAATGATGAGGAAAACTGTTTTATATTTACATACATATATTATGTCTTGCTTTATTATTTTTGATACAGGGATCTTACTGATTTTGAAGTATTTGAGAAGGAACCAATTAGGTATCTGATAATAAAACCATTGTAATCTTCAAAAAGAAAATTGGATTTACAGTAGCTGCAAAAACTGGGCCAACTGTTGAAAAAAATATTCAGGTTTTCCTTAGCAATTATATGCTAGTCAGCACCTTGTATTTTTAAAAATACTAGTGGTTACATAGAGTTTCATCATGCCTGAAATATATAAGTGCCAAACTTCTCTGAAGTGTATTTGGATTGATAATTATGAGTCATCAAGACATTGTTGACTCTCAGCAACCATATAGATTTTCTCCATGACAATCTGTCTCTAGCTTAATCTTTCATCTTTCAGTGAAACAGTACACTCATGTCCAGTGGTTCACTCATCACTAGCATAACTGAGTCTATTCACCTTTCTGCCCTTCTTCCTCCTTCTTATTCCTTCCACCTTTTCCAGCATTGGAGTCTTTTTCAAAGAGCTAGGTATTTGCATAATGTGTTCAAAGTAGGATAATTTGAGTTTGGTTATTTGTGCCCAAACTGAGAACTCTTGACCTGTTTAGAGATCCATCAAGTTTTTTTTTCTTGGTTGTCCAAAGTATTCTCAAAAGCATCGTGTTCTTCCTATCCTGCTTCCTCAAAGTCCAACTTTCACTTCCATATATTGTCACTGGGAATACTATGGCTTGCACAATTCTTATCTTTTTAAGGCCTTCGTGACTGCTTGCTGGTCTGCATCATATTTTGACTGTTTATCTCTTTACTGATGATGGTTGATTGTTCAGGGCTCTTCGCCATTTTGATATCTTCATTATCAATTCTATGGCTAGTGGTTGCATTGTATAAAAATGTTATTATTTTGGTCATCTTGATATTTAATTTTAACCCCATTTTTTTTCCTGGGCTCCTTGACTTTTGTTACTAGAACTTGTAGCTCCTTGTATTTTCATAAGCATAGCCCAGGTTATTGCTGTTTCTTCCTCCAGTTTTAAAGCCATGCTCCTCTTCATCCAATACAGGTTTCCTTAACAATATTCACTATTAGGTTGAATAAATAATGGAAGAATATACAGTTTTGTCACTCTTTTGTCAATCTGGAGCACAATTCTGTTCATGCTGTACTTTTGTTACCAGACTAAGTTTCTCATGAGGACAGTTGGATTTTCTGGGATTCCTATTTTTCTAAATGCATTCTACAGCTTGATATGATCAACCCAATCAACGGCCTTTCTGTAATTAATGGAGCATATACTGACTTCTTTTTGGTATTCTTCAGCTTTCTCAGTTATCTATCTGGATCAAAATAATGTTTTTCTAAAGTCAGCCTGAACATCTGGCATTTATTTACCCTATTTTCATAATTGATGTTGAATGCTTCTGAGCATGATTTATATTATGATATGAGATTCAGGATATTGTACGATAGTTTGTATACTTTTGTTAACTGTCTTTTTTCTGGTATTGGAATATAGATTGATATCAGGAGTGCCATCTTCTGAATAATTCACTTTGCTGGCATTCTGTCATAAATTGCAAGGGAGGGGGGAAAGCAATTGGAGAAGTAAGGCATGGGAATTGGCAGTAAAGGGGTGGAGGGGAATGACAGGCTGATAGGAACCAAAGGTGTCAGTGTGGAATAAACTGGCTGGCCAAGGATGGAAGAGCCTGAGAATGGAATGCAAAACTACACCAAAGAGACACCAAACCTCAGAGCTGTTTCAAAAACATCAAAAATGAATACTATTGGACACTGATGGACTGGTCAAGGGGAGAGGGCCAGGTAAAGGGGAAAATTACAAGCTTTGCATGGCAATACTTAGATCCAGCTTTACCTTTGCGGTAACCACTTGAATTTAGTAAAAGAACCTTTCACTTCAACAAATGGAGTTGAGGGTTTTTCTTTCCTAAATGTCCAAGCCAGGACAAACTTGATATTTGGCCTTGTGAGAGGAGAAATTTTATGCTATAGTCCTATGCACGGTTTAGGCCTAGGTGAGCCAAATAAGGCCTCATGGAAAAATATTGAACCAAAGTTTGATCTATGGCCTCTTTCACGATATGATGGCAGCATTTGTAATTGGAATTATGAGTAGTCTTGCTAACTGGCACATTTCTATGTGTTTAGAACATGAAACTTAAGAGCCTGGGATTTGAGGAACTGAAATGGTGGGAACCGAAGAACTGAAGAAGCCGTGGAACAGTGACATGTGTATGGAAAAATATGTTAGACTGAAGATGGTGTCTGATATAACTATTATTAAAACAATGTTAGAAGTCATGTGTTTGTGATTAAGATATAAAAGGATGGCTGTGAGAATAGATTGGGGCAATCTTGTCAAGCCGTCTCTCTGACTGCTCACATAATATCTGCCCTTTTTGCAATAAGTTAAGGTATGTAACTTTGGAACGTTGTTCTAAATTTTAATAAACCTCCAAATTCTAAAGCGAGATGCTTATGGTGTGTTGTCTCTTGTCTTTGACGAGTTTTTCCCCTGACAGTTTTGGTGCATTGTCTGGGAAAGGACACGTTGGAAGAGACTTGGTGTCTGGCCGGAGCCTCTGACCATCTCCAGGCTTGGACTCTAGGTAACCAGCTGCTCCTTTGCCAATTTCCACCCACACCTCCGCTTTGAATCAGAGGTAAGAGAAACCCTGGGACCTTGGTATCTTTATCCCCACATTTGGCTGCATAGGAAGGTCACTTCTTTCTATGCTTTGAGGATAAAGGAAGTTGTGTAAGTCTTGTTGTCTCTGGTGGGGCAACGATTGGCAGAAACCAGAAGTGGCACTGGAATCTGCCCAGCTGGGACCCAAAAGAAAGCTGACATTCCCAGGGACTGATCACCCCCTTGTAGAGAATGCCCTTGAGTTGTTTTTTGTAATCTTATTTTTTGAGGGATTTTGCTCCCTTGCTAGGTGACACTAAGCAGAAAAAAGTGAGGGTCATGTCATTTTCAGAAGCTTTTCTGGCTGCTGGTGATTTGCAGATTGAGCTCTGAGATTGTCATTTTGATGTTTGTACTTCGGGATTTTATTCAAGCTGCATGAAGTGAAGGTATGTTCCTTTTATTTCCGCCCCTAGTTTACAGAGCTTTTGGAATGCAATTTGCTTTTTGATATTGTGCATTGGCTAGTGCTGGCAACACATTAATATCTTGAACCTGTCATTGATTTTTTCCTGTATTAAATTTGTTTGCTTCCTGATTTCCTATGTCTTTGAGCGTAGCGACACCAACTGTTGCTTAATGTTTTTTTTTCTTTATTGTGCATGCACATTCTCCAGTGCATTCTTTAACTGTGTTTCTTTAGTTGTGCCTGCCCTTTAATTAATGGTAAACATTGCCTTTCTCTAGATAAGAGTTAGCTTCTTTGCTGGGACAGTGTTGTTTGTTAACAACTAACATTGGTGCTACTTTCCCGGTAGATAAGGGTTATCTTGTTTGCTGGGGTATTGCATTCTATTGTTAATTGCCTGCTAGCTTTCCCCTGGGGTAGCATGATACTTCTCTGTTATTGCTGTCAATTCTACTGACAAAGAGGGAATGGGCCTTTTCCATAGATAAGGACTGTCTTGTTGGCAGGTCTCCATGTTCCTTTATCTCCCTGGGCTATTGTCTCTCTTGGTTGCCCTAGGGTTAAAAAAAATGAAATGAAAAAGAAAAAGAAGGAACAAAGAAACAAACATGGGATTTTGCTCTCAACCATGATTGAAGTGAGTGTGTTGAGATATACATACAGTACGAAGCTGTATAAAGTATGAATGACTGGTTGAGAGATAACAAAGTGTAACCACAAGCATTTTTAGCCTGTTTGGACAAGGTACTGTTACAAGACTCCATGTCTATTCACGTATTTACAACCTTTGCTTTCCTTAAAAGGGTCTTTGTTTTTGCTTTAAACTACAACCTTTTGCTATGTGATGGGAAGTTCCCAGTTTGGAGAGGGTGAGGTTCCTGAAAGAGAGATGGTATGAAAGCCCAGTTGACTTTCTATGATGCCCAGGGAGCCCCAGTGGAAAAACCTAATAGAACAATAAAGGAGGAATTACAGTATATCCAACTTTGCAAATCCTTTACCTGTGCATAGCCCCAATTGAGCAACTGCAGGTTAAAATGAAACAAAACAAAATTGTAACATGTTTGTTCAGCCAGAAAATTACGTGGTCTTTTCAACTTGAGCTTAGAGTGGTGGAAAATGGGTAGGCAGGGGTTAGGGCCCCCAATCATATTTTTGATTGGAATCAATCATTGACTTTTCTCATTTCTTGGAGAACAAGCCAGGAGTTGCGTAAGGAAGGAAAAAGAATCTCCACAGATCTAGAAATTGTATATAACCCCCCCACCCCCATCTCCCAGCTCTGAAAGAAACAGTAAGTTGCAGATTTTTGTGAAGTAAGTGGAAAAAATAGGCATAATTACCTAGAACAGAGAAGCTAGAAACAAGGCTAACAGCAAAGCACCTCCACCAACCAAAAAGAGGGATTTTCAAACAATACACTCATGGAACAGGTGACTGATACCATTGTGGTATGCAATACTTGTTCCATATATGTGCTTATGCCCAAAGAACACCCAAACTATATATGCATTAGATGTAAACTATGTAAACTACTGGAGGAAAAAGTAAGGGACTTAGAGGCAACTCTAGCCAAACCCCAACATACAAAAGAAAGCTCTACCCAAACCAAACCAATTAATGAACAAATAACTCCCAGAGGATTTGAACCTACTGATAAATCCTTGGAGGAAGACATAGAAGGAAACACAATACTCAAAGAAATAAACAGCATAAAACTAACAACCCCCTTCTGTCCAATCCAATCCAACCAGAAACAGCCCCACTAAAACTGAGCAATCAATTTCTCCCCTTAGATGGAAACACGCAGACCCACAACCTCTCCCTCAAAGAAAACATGCAAAGAAACAACTTAAATTGCCCTAAAAAGTCACTTCAAATATCCCTTAAAAAGTCACATCAACAAACACACCAGAGATAAACAGAAAAGCACTCCAGACTGCAGCCTCCCCAAAATGAAGGTGAGTGTTGGTAATAGGAGATTCTATCCTCAAAGGAACGGAATCATCCATCTGCAGACTGGACATACAATCCAGGGAGGTATGTTGTCTCCCTGGAGCAAAAATCAAAGATGTGGTTGAGAATCTAACCAAAATAATTAGGTTTACAGATTACTATCCTTTCCTCCTCCACCACATTGGGATAAATGACACAACAAAGAACCTGAGTACAATAGAGAGAGATTACAGACAACTGTAATAATGTTACAGTTAAATAAAGTTAAGAAGCTAGAAGCACAAGTAGTGTTCTCATCTGAACTCCCAATAAAAGGCCAACACCCATTGAGGGGAAAAAGAATTCTAGAAATAAATCATTGGCTAAAGGGTTGGTGTTGCCAAGAAAACTTTAGTTTCCTGGATCATGGACTGCATTTCCTATGCAAAGGACTCTTGGCAAGGGATGGACTGCGCCTCATGAAAAAAGGGAAAAATTACTCAGAAAAAGACTGGCCCAACTCATCAGCAGGGCTTTAAACTAAAATTGAGGTGGGAGGGTGACCAATCTTTAGAATCTGTAGAACCCAAAACCAATCATAAATCCCAAGAAAACAAATCAAATAATGAAGTAGGCAGAGACAAGAAAAAAGAAAAACCCAAACAACAATCAGGAGATGCAGGAAACATACCCACAAGCAGGCATAAAAGTCTTAAATACTTATATACAAATGCTCAGTGCTTGGGGAACAAACGGCAAACTAGAAGCACGAGGAAGGGTATGACATAGTTGGCATTACAAAAACCTGGTGGGATGAAACCCATGAATGGAATGGACTGTTGGATAGATACAAATTGTTCAAAACAAACAGGTCTACAAAAAGAGATATGTAAGAGAACACTACATATCTACAGAAATGCACATGATCCAAAGATAAAATCTCTCCAGTATGTATATGGGTCAATACAAAAGAGAAAAAAAGTGACATTTTTTATATTACAGGCCACCCAACCAATTAGAAGAAATAGGTGAACTCTTTGCCAACCAGTTAACAAATGTATATAGGAAGCATACCACAGTAGTAATAGGAGACTTCAACTATCCAGATATCAACTGAAAGACAAACTCTGCAGCGAGCAGAAGATGAAAAAGATTCCTGACCAACCTAGCTGATAACTTTGTCATCCAAACAGTGGAGGAGAGAACTAGACATAAAGCCACACTGGACTTAATTCTACCTAATAGAGAAGAAAGTATAGAGGGAATTGAAGTTGCCGGAACCTTGGGCGAAAGTGACCATGTTATACTGGAATTTAATATAACACAAACACTAGCAATAGAAAACAATCCAACCAGTATCTTGAACTTCAAAGGAGCTGACTTTAACAAACTCAGAGAGAACGTAGGAAAGATTCCATGGATGAAAATCCCAAAGGGGAAAACAACCCAAGAAGCATGGGAAACTCTAAACAATGCAATCATAAAAGCCCTGACCAGCACAATACCACTGAAAAAGAAAAAGAAGAAATTCAAGAAGAAACTAGCATGGCTGCATAAAGATTTCTCTGACAAACTGAAAGACAAAAAGGACAAATATAAAAAATAGAAAGAGGGGCACATAACTAAGGCCAATTATCAGCAGACAGCCAGAACATGCAAAGGTGAAGTCAGGAAAGCAAAGGCTCAGAACAAACAAAGACTTCCAACAGAAATCATGGATAATAAAAAAAAATGTTTTCCATATATTAATAAAAAGAAAAAAGTGAAGTTAACTGTAGGTCCACTAAAGAGAGACTTTGGCAAAAAAATAACAGACAACAGGGAGAAAGCAGAGTTGCTTAACTCATACTTTGCATCAGTCTTCACACAGAAAGAAACTATAGCCCAACATACCCAAAAAACCACTGCAAAAGACATACTAGAAACAAAAATCAAAATAAGCAAGAAAATGGTAAAAGAACACCTATCCAACCTTGACGAATAAAAATCACTAGGACCCGACAGATTACATCCCAGAGTTCTGAAGGAGCTGGTAGATGTTATCTCAGAACCATTGCACCACTTCTTTCAAAAATCCTGGAGCACCTGAAGATTGGAAAAGGGCTGATGTGGTTCCCATCTTCAAGAAAGGGGGGGGGGGAATGGACCCAGGAAACTACAGACCAATCACTTTAACATCAATACCTGGGAAGATCCTAGAAAAGATAATCAAAAAACTGATCTGCAAACAACTAGAAGCAAACAAAGTTATAAACAGTAGCCAGCATGGGTTTGTTAAAAACAGATCATGTCAAACCAATCTTATTTCATTCTTCAACAAAGTGACTAAACTAATAGAATTCCCCAGAATTCTCTTCATGGTGGCACACACAGCACACCTTTTAACATAGTTTTCTACATCCCATTTCAAACCTGGCCACCAAAACTGCTGACAAATCAAATGCAGCATTTTCAAATAGCATCATGACTGTGCTGGAGACCATGGAGGCGGCGGGTTTCAGGCAAATACAGTTTTCCCGCTTTGTAAGCCAATCCGTCCCTACACGTCAGGGTAGTCTGATTGTCCTTAAACCATCGATCGTTGAGGAGTTCCTGCTTTAGCTTTCTTGTCCCAGGATCATCTGAATTTGGGACTCTTGAAGATGGGACTCTTTGGGGCGTTAATTGAGACACAATTTGCGGTGTAGGTATGATTGATTCATTAATCTCTTCACGCTGGCTCTTGTACTGAGGCAACCTTGATAGGGCGTCAGCTAAAAGTTTTGTCCCTGGTATATACTTTAGGGTGAAATTAAACTGGTTAAAATACGGGAAAGCTTGCAAGGGGTTTTCAGTCCCTTTAAGTTTTTGTGATCAGTCCATACTTCAAAAGGTACCTTGCTCCCTTCTAGGTAGTGCCGCCAGTTTAACAGAGTCCAACGAATTGCAAAGGCTTCTTTATCCCCACCTTCTCTCACAGTGTAGGCACAGGGCTGCAGGACTCCCTCATGGTTCTTTTGCAATAGTACAGCTCTGACTGCCACGTTGCTGGCATCGGCTTGGATCACAAAGAGCTTCCCCGGGCAGGGGTGCTTTAGGACCGCTCGACCGCAAACAGTCTTTTCAAATTCTCAAAAGCAGTTTGAGACTTCTGGGTGGCAAGGTGCCACTGAAGACAGCTGTTTTCGGGCTGTCCGCTCCGCGGCTTTGTAGAACCGCTGAAAACAGCGCCGATCAGCTGTTTCGGTGGTTCGGAAGCCCCCTCCTCGGGAGAAGAGGAGGGGGTGAGTACCCAGGTAGGGGTAGAGCTCTCCGGGGCCGCCAGAGCTTAAAGTTCTGGCGGCTGAAGGATCGAGCCCCCCCCGAAGCCTGGGTTTCCTCCGGGCTGCGCAGCGTTTCTGCTCCATGTTTTTAGGAGCAGAACAAGGCGTTTGCAACCATCCCTGCTTACAGGAAAGGACTTTGGAAAACGAGAAAGCAGGCAGAGCGATGCAGGAGAATAAGGTGCAAGTGGACTTTTGATCTTTGGCTCAATTTACTTTGAAGACTTTGAAAGTGAAAATGCGTAGTAAGTAATAGTGGGGGAAAATGGCGGCTAAATCTTCCAAACTTATTAGAAGTGCCGGGGCTTCCCCCCTGCAGCAGTCTTCGTTGCAAGCTTTAGTGCCTCCAGCACCTTCACCTTCGCCTGCTTTGACAGTTAAAGTTTTGCAAGATGCTTTGGAAAAGCATTCACAGCAAATAGCTGAGATTATAGATGAAAAGTTGGATGAGAAGTTAACAGAAAAACTAGTTGAAGTTGTGGATGAAAACCTGGATGAGAAGTTAACAGAAATAAGGGCGGACATCTTGCTTGCATTTCAAGGCATGGCAATATGTATTGAGCGCTTGGATGAAAGAGTGGAAGATCTCAGCCAAAATAATATTAAATTAGATGCAAAGATGTTAGAGACTGAGAATGTGGTGGATAAAATTGATAGTGATTTGATATTGGTGCAGTACCATGAGATGGAGTTTGCTGTTAGAATCAGAGGCCTGAAAGAGAATCCTAAAGAAGATCTGAAGAAAATAGTCTCTGAGGCTCTGGAAGAGGTGTTGGGACGGCCAGCAGATGGAATTGCAGAAGATATAGATAAAATCTTCCGTGTCAATTCATGGATTGCAAGACAAAGGAAATTACCTAGAGATGTGGTTGTTTATTTTACAAAGAGAGCAATTAGGAACGAAGTTATTCAAGTTTCTTACAATACTAAGCTTGTAATTGCAGAGCAAGAAGTTCTGGTTTTAAAAGAGATCCCTCCAAGAATTTTAAGGAGAAGAAAGGAGTTTGCTTTTTTGGCACAAGAGCTTAAGCGACGTGATATCAAGTTTAGATGGGAGATCCCAGTGGGCATGGTGGTGATGTATGAAGGCATAAGACACCGTCTTGCTACAGTGATGCAGGCACGTGATTTTTATAGTAATGTTTTAAAAGCAACCCCCATACCACTTTTGGAATCTACAAAGAAGAATGGTGAGGGAAAGCCTCAAGGTGCTGAAGGAACAACACAGACAGATGAGAAAGCTACAGGAGTGGATCAAATTTCAGCAGTATCGGAAGAAGTAAGAGACCAGAGGATTACGCGTGCTGCTTTGAGACGAATGAGACGTGAGCAAGAACAGGATCAGCAGAAAGTTATGGAACCTCCAAAGCGTACCTATAGCGAAGCTGTGGAAGGGGCGCGGCCTAAGAATGTTAAGGGGATCCTGGAAGACATGCTCCAAAAGCTTCGGGTCGCTAAAGATGGTGACTAAGTTTCTAACTTGGAATGTCAATGGATTAAATTCATCACAGAAGAGAAAGAAAATTTTTCAATATTTAAAACAATTTAAGACTGATGTTATTTGCTTACAAGAAACACATATTAGAGTTATGGACCAAAAGTATTTATTAAATTCAAGATTAGGCACACAATTTATTGCTTCTGCAATGAATAAGAAAAATGGAGTGGTTATTTATGTCAAGAACACAATTACAGCGGAGTTAATTGAAGCAGATAAACAAGGAAGATATGTCATAGTAGATTTGTTAATAGAAGGCAAAAAAACGCTTTTGGTTGGCTTATACGCTCCTAATCAACAACAAGCTGACTTTTATAGTTTATTACACAGCAAGATTACTCAATTGGATTATAAATCTTTTATTTTTATGGGAGACTGGAATGGTGTTTTGAACGTACAAATGGATAAGAGTGGCTCTTTTAGAAGTACTCCAAGTTATGCTAAATTGCCTAAGTCTTTTTTTGAGATGATGGATGATTTGGAGCTGCGAGATATTTGGAGAGAAAGGAATTTACAAGAGAAGGATTATACCTTTTTTTCTGATAGACATCAATCTTTTTCTAGGATTGATTTTATATTAATTACTAATGATTTTTTTTCTAGGATTAAGAAGATAAAGATTTGTCCAAGAACTATGTCTGATCATAGTCCAGTTTGGTTAGAGATTGAAAAGGACATCAGAGATAGGCGTTCCTGGCGTTTAAATGAGAATCTGTTTAGAAATCAGGAAAATGTGAAAGAAGGTAAAAAAACAGATGAAGGGTTTTTTTTAAATCAATATGCATAAGGGTACCTCTATGGAAATGGTTTGGGATGCTAGTAAGGCGTACATGAGAGGTGTGTTAATATATTTGAATAATAAATACAGACGTAATTTGGAATTTAGGAGGAAAGAATTAGAGAATGAGATCAGGGAAAAAGAAAAGGCCTTAATTTTGAATCCATTGGATGTGAAGATTAAAGAGGTTATTAATTTATTAAGGGGACAATTTGACAAGTTGATGGCTGATCAGGTGGCAACTAATCTACGGTTTGCTAGACATAATACTTTTTGTAATGCCAATAAACCAGGTAGATGGTTAGCTTATATGCTAAGGAAGAAGCAAAGGGCTTCTAATATAGATAAAATAGAATATAAGGGTAAGGTTGTGTATCAGCAGAATCTTATTAAGGAAACCTTTGTTGATTTTTATTCTAAATTATATGTTAGAGATAAGATTAATGAAGTAGACATTGATGCATACTTGAGGGACGTTAGTATTCCGTTTCTTTTTTTTTTTTTTTTTTTTATTGAAAAGTTTTTCAATACATTTTAATTATTACATCCCATCCCCCAACCCTCCCCAACCCTATCCCACCCTCTCACCCTCCCCTTCCCCCCTCCCCCCCCCCCGGACTTCCCAGAGCTAGATACAAGGTATAAAAATAAAATAACCAATCATAAACTCTCATATGCTAACAACAATAAACTATTAAATCTCTCGCACTTTAGCTCTTATAAATTGACTACAAGCAATATACTTATTCAAATGCTAGATGAAACTTTTTAGTCCCATATTTATTCTGGATGTAATCAATCCATTTCTTCCACTCCACAATATATCGTTGTTGAGAATGATCTTTCAAATATGCTGAGATCTTTGCCATTTCCGCCAGGTTGGAAACTTTTAAAGTCCATTCCTCTATAGTCGGCAGTTCTTCCTTTTTCCAATATTGCCCTATTAAGAGTCTCGCTGCCGTAATTAAGTTCAACATCAAATTAATGTCCAACACAATAGTATCAGTAATAATGCCCAGTAAAAACAATTGCGGACAAAACTTTATCCTTTTCTTGAATATCTTCTGCATATTCCACCAAATTTTAATCCAAAATGGTTTGATCTTTTTGCAAGTCCACCATATATGAAAATACGTTGCATCTTCGCCACCACATCTCCAACATTTGGGCTGGTAATTCGGATACATACTTGCTAACTTTCTAGGATCTAAATGCCATCTATAAAACATTTTATAAAAGTTCTCTCTTAGATTTTGAGCTTGCGTAAATTTCACATTTCTCACCCAAATCTTTTCCCAAGTGTCCATTGTGATAACTTCCTGAATATTCTGTGCCCATTTTATCATACAATCCTTAACAATTTCTGTTTCTGAGTCAATCTCTATCAATGCAAGATATATCCGTTTAATATGCGCTGGTCCCTGATTTCTAATTTGTTTTACCAAATTTTCATCATCCATCAAAAAACCAATCTTCTGATCTTCTTTCCACCTGGCTTGTAATTGTCCATATT
This sequence comes from Daboia siamensis, assembly GCA_024449315.1. Classification (NCBI taxonomy): domain Eukaryota; kingdom Metazoa; phylum Chordata; class Lepidosauria; order Squamata; family Viperidae; genus Daboia; species Daboia siamensis. The sequence continues at coordinate 685,846 of JAKJMR010000450.1, read as the reverse complement.
GAAACCAAGTTTGTACAATCTTTTTTTCTCGTAAAAGATTATATGACTTCAAACACCACACATTCCTCTCCAAGCTCAAAATTTCCTTATATGTAATCACATCATGTTTAAATCCAACATTTATATTCTCTATTGCGTGTTTGGGTATTGCCCATAACGGTATCTTATAATTTAACTTTTGTCTGTGCTTTTTCCAAACTCGCAACAAAGCATACCTCAAAATATGCATTTTGAACACATTATCTACCTTTTTGTCATACAGTAAATATGCATGCCAACCAAATAACAAATCATACCCTTCAAGATTTAACAGTCTCCCCTGTGTCAAATTGATCCAATCACTTATAGCTGATAATGCAGCAGCTTCATAATATAATTTAAAATTGGGCATTCTTAGACCACCTCTTTCGCGTGTATCTTGCATAATTTTAAATTTGACCCGTGGCCTTTTCCCTGCCCAAACAAATTTGTTAATACCCTTCTGCCATTCCTCCAAATTTAAATCCTTTTTGAGAATGGGTATCATTTGAAACAAAAATAAAAATTTTGGCAAAACATTCATCTTTACTGCTGCAATTCTTCCCAATAATGATAGTTGTAATTTTTTCCAACTATCCAATTCTTTTTGCACTTTATTCCATAACTTTTCATAATTATTTTTATATAATTTAACATTTGAGGGTGCTAGATATACCCCCAAATATTTAACCCTTTCAACAATTTCAAATCCAGTTAAGCTTTCTAAAGAAACCTTTTGTAATGCTGTCATGTTTTTAGATAAAATTTTAGTTTTTTGTATGTTAATCTTAAATCCAGAAACTTTCCCATATTGCGATATTAACTCCATCAATTCCATAACAGAATTTTCTGGATGTGTCAAAGTAATAACCAGATCATCCGCAAACGCCCTCAATTTATAGTCCTGATCTCTTATTTGAATTCCCTTAATTGTTTCCGAATTCCGTATTTTAATCAATAATATCTCCAACGTTAAAACAAATAACAAGGGTGATAACGGGCAATCCTGCCTTGTGCCCTTTTCAATATTACACATTTCAGTCAAACTATTATTAACAATTATTCGAGCTGTTTGCTTCTGATATATTGCCCTAATTGGTTGTAAAAATTCATCCCCAAAATTCATTTTATCTAATACTTTTAACAAAAATTTCCAATCCAATTGATCAAAGGCTTTTTCAGCATCCAAAAAAATCAATGCTGCAGAGATCTGGTTATTCCTTTCCAAAAATTCCAACAAATCAACTATATGTCTCACATTATTTTTCATTTGTCTACCACTTATAAACCCAGTTTGATCACCATGAATTACCTGTTGCAATACCCTCATAAGTCTACTAGCTAAAACCTTAGCAAATATCTTGTAATCCGTATTCAAAAGTGAAATTGGCCTATAGTTTTTTGCTTGAGTAGCGTCCTGATCTTCTTTAGGAATTAAAGAAATAAAAGCAGTTTTCCAAGACGGAGGCACTCCTCCCCCTTTTTGAATTGTCTGAAACAGTTCCTTTAATGGCTTTATCATCTCAAACTGTAGATTTTTATAATACACAGCAGTCAAACCATCAGTGCCTGGTGCTTTACCTACT
>JAKJMR010000450.1:650593-672661 GCA_024449315.1 Daboia siamensis | reverse complement strand
AAGGCCACGGGTTAAATTCAAGATTATGCAGGATATGCGTGAAAGAGGTGGTCTTAAAATGCCCAATTTTAAATTATATTATGAAGCTGCTGCATTATCAGCGATAAGCGATTGGATTAACTTAACACAGGGGAGATTATTAAATCTTGAAGGTCATGATTTGCTATTTGGTTGGCATGCATACTTATTGTATGATAAGAAGGTAGATAATGTGTTTAAGGTGCATATTTTAAGACATGCTTTGTTGCGAGTTTGGAAAAAGCATAGACATAAGTTAAATTATAAGATACCTTTATGGGCAATACCGAAACACGCAATAGAGAACATAAATGTTGGGTTCAAATATGATGTGACTACATATAAGGAAATCTTAAGTTTGGAGAGGAATGTATGGTGTTTGAAGCCGTATAATTTTTTACGAGGAAAAAAGATTGTTCAACGCTGGTTTCAGTATGGGCAGCTACAAGTCAGGTGGAAAGAAGATCAGAAAATTGGTTTTTTAAAATTTTTAAATGAAAATTTGGTAAAGCAAATTAGAAATCAGGGTCCAGCACATATCAAACGGATATATCTTGCACTGATAGAAATTGATTCAGAAACAGAAACTGTTAAAGATTGTATGATAAAGTGGGCGCAGAACATTCAGGAAGTTATTACAATGGATACTTGGGAAAAGATTTGGGTGAGAAACGTAAAATTTACACAAGCTCAAAATTTAAGAGAACTTTTATAAAATGTTTTATAGGTGGCATTTAGATCCCAAAAAGTTAGCAAGTATGTATCCGAATTACCAGCCTAAATGTTGGAGATGTGGTGGCGAAGATGCAACGTACTTTATATATGGTGGACCTGTAAAAAGGTTAAAGCATTTTGGATTAAAATTTGGTGGAATATGCAGAAGATATTTAAGAAAAGGATAAAGTTTTGTCCGCAATTGTTTCTATTGGGCATTATTACTGATACTACTGTTGTGGACATTAAGCTGATGCTGAACTTAATTACGGCAGCAAGACTTTTAATAGGGCAATACTGGAAGAAGGAAGAACTGCCGACTATAGAGGAATGGACTTTAAAAGTTTCTAACCTGGCGGAAATGGCAAAGATTTCAGCGTATCTGAAAGACCATTCACAACAACGATATATTGTGGAGTGGAAAAAATGGATTGATTACATCCAGAATAAATATGGGACTAAAAAGTTTCATATAGCATTTGAATAAGTATTGATGGGATATTTATACTGCTTGTAGTCATTTTATAAGAGGTAAAGTGCGATAGATCTAATAGTTTATTGTTATTAGCATATGGTAGTTTATGATTGTTTTTTACTTTTATACCTTGTATTTAGCTCTGGGAAGTCGGGGAGGGGGGAAGGGGAGAGAGGAGGGGGGGTTGGGTTGGGTTGGGAAGGGAGGGAGGGGGTGGGGAGGGGTTGTTTTGTTTAAGATAAAATGTATTGAAAAACTTTTCAATAAAAAAAAATAAAAACAAAAAAAAGCAGTTTGACAGTTCCTGGTCCATGTTAGTAGCTGGCCCGGTCATGGCTTTCCCCCATCTTTGCTAGTTTTTAACAAATCCATGAGAGGTACAGCAATTTTGGCGAATGAGGGGATGAATTGATGGTAAAAGTTGGCAAACCCAGAAAGCTTTGAAGCTGTTTGCGAGTCTTTGGGGGTTGCCATTCAGTTACGGCTTTCACTTTTCTAGGATCCATTTCAATGCCCTCACAGGAAATTCTATAGCCCAAATAATCCAGTCAGGTCTGATGGAATTCACACTTCGACAATTTAACATATAGTTTGTCATTCAACAATGGAGAGAATTTCTTTCTGATCTTCATCCATATTTTCTTGGTGATATGTCAAACTGAAGACTTTGGGAACAGGTGTTAGAGATGGTTTTTTACCATTTAAAGCTGAGTATGTGACATCCATTTCATTTTTTGTAGGTGGTCTTTATAATAAAAAATGTTCATCAATCAAATATTTTTAATCCAAAATATTTCATCTTCTCAAGCAATGAAGTGTATTTTTCCTGGAGGGAAATAGTTCCACAGCACAGCTCTGAAAGTCAGTTAATATTTATATTCATAGTTCAGGCAAGCCAGTTTCAAAATAGTTCATTGTCTCTGCCACACTGATAAGCAGCCCCAAAGTTTTTTCCCCTTTTTCCCAGCTGCAGTCTTCAAAAGTGAAAGTTCCCAAGGATAGACAGCAAATCTGTCTAAATCTGGGCTTCAAACCAAGTCTCCTTTAGGCATAATAAATTGTAGTGCCATAATTCGCCACTCTATGTCATTAGTGCCATTTTCCAGCTTTTTAAATCCAAACTTATAAGCTTTTTAAATCTTTTTTAAAAAAAATCTCAAAAGCACTTTTAGTCCCTAAATTTCAAAGCCATATATGTGTTTTAATTCCAAATTAATTTTGTAATTTTCTCTGTTTCCCCCAAGTAATTAGTTCACCGCTTTTCTTTTCCTGAGGGAATGGGGTGGAAATTTCCCTTCCCCCTCTCATTGGGGAGGGTGCTTTGGGCAGTTTTTTCCAGGAAGAAAGAGTCATAAAGAGAGGATAAAATCTCACCCAGTTTCAACCACATTGCTGAAAGGTTGCTTGTTAGTGCTTATTGTCTTCCGTTGTCAGCAGCTTCTGACAATGTAGCCAGTCTTTCCCCCACCGGTTTGGAGGGCTTCCTCAGATCAAATGGAAAGGCCACCGCCTTCCTGAGATCAACAAGGGTCCCTTCCTTACTTGTCACCTCTAAAGGGTGACTTTCAACCCTTTCCAGGGTCCCCAGTGGGGCGAAATCAAACATGAAAAATGGAGCCCTGTCTTCCTGTGTCTGTCCCACCACAACGTCAAAACCAAAGCCAAAATCTTTACTGATTCTTTCTATTGCTGCCATATTTCATTGGGGATTCCATCAGTTCTTAGAGCCTTCTGGACTGTTAATGACCAGAATGTTGATCTATCTTCATCTTCTAGTATTGGAGGTTCTTGAAAGTGGGGAATATCTTCTTAGTTATCTTTCATATTATATCTCTACTATTTATTTATTTATTTATTTTTGGGACTTATATGCCGCCTTATCTCCCAAAGGACTCTGGGAGGCTAACAACAATAAAAGCAACAATACAAAAGTTAAAAAAGAATTAAACAAAACAGTCCCAAAATAAATTAGCTAAACAATTAAAAATTAAAACAATTTTAAAACCCATCATCAATCCAGGTCAGCTTGATGAAAAAGGAGTGATTTGAGGCCGCGGCAAAAGGACCGGAGATCCGGGGCCATCCGGAGCTCAAGGGGGAGTTGGTTCCACAGGGCTGGCGCTCCCACCGAGAAGGCCCTCCCCCTGGGGGTCGCCAGCCGACATTGTCTAGCTGACGGCACCCTGAGGAGGCCCTCTCTGTGTGAGCGCACTGGGCAATGGGAAGTCGTCCCCGGCAGCAGACAGTCTTGCAAATATCCCGGGCCTAAGCCATGTAGGGCTTTAAAGGTAAGTACCAGCACCTTAAATTTCACCCGGAAGACAACCGGTAACCAATGCAGATCACGCAGGAGGGGTGTAATATGGGAGTATCGGGATGCTCCCATCACTACCTGCGCGGCCGCATTCTGCACCAGCTGGAGCCTCCGGGTGGTCTTCAAGGGCAGACCCATGTAGAGAGCATTGCAGTAATCTATCCGAGAGGTAACGAGTGCATGAGTGACCGTACGTAGGGCATCTCGGTCCAGATAGGGGTGCAACTGGCGCACCAGGCGAACCTGGTCAAATGCCCCCCTGGCCAATATGATCTTTAAAACTGAGTCGTGAGTCCAGGAGGACGCCTAAGTTGCATGCCCTATCAACAGGAGGTAACACCTCTCCTCCCATAACCAAGTCGAGATGCTGGTACGTAAAGCCACTCAATCTTGGCCGGGTTGAACCAGAGCCTGTTCTTCCCCATCCAGATCCATACCGCTTCCAGGCAATGGGACATCACATCGAGGGCATCGCTGGGTTGGTTCGGGGTGGAGATAAAAAGCTTGGTATCATCAGCATATTGATGATACCTCACCCTGAAACCACGGATGATCTCACCCAGCGGCTTCATATAGATGTTGAACAGGAGAGGCGAGAGTACCGACCCCTGAGGCACCCCACAACTAAGGGGCCTAGGGGTTGACCTCTGCCCTCCTGCCAACACCGTCTGCGAACGGCCTGAGAGGTAGGAGGAGAACCACCGTAAAACGGTGCCTCCCACTCCCAACCCCTCAAGATGTCGCAGCAAGATACCATGGTCGATGGTATCAAAAGCCGCTGAGAGGTCTAAAAGGACCAGGACAGAGGAATAACCCCTGTCTCAGGCCCTCCAGAGATCATCCACCAGCGCGACCAATGCCGTCTCCATGCTGTACCCGCGCCTGAAACCCGATTGGTACGGATCCAGATACTCAGTTTCCTCCAGGACCAAAGGGAGCTGCCATGCCACCACACTCTCAACAACCTTCGCAAGGAAGCGGAGGTTGGAGACAGGACGAAAGTTATTTAAAATAGCTGAATCCAAGGCAGGTTTCTTGAGGAGGGGCCTCACCACCGCCTCTTTCAAGGCAGCAGGGAAGCACCCCTCACTCAAGGAAGCATTGATAACTGCCAGGAGCCAGCCTCGTGTAACCTCCCGAGCTGCATAAACGAGCCAGGAGGGACATGGGTCCAACAAACACGTGGCGGCACTTAATTTCCCCATGATCCTGTCCACTTCATCCGGAGTCACAGGTTCAAACTCTTCCCAAATATTATCAGCCAAACACATCGTTTCCCCTTCGTCAGATACTGCCCAGTCGGAGTCCAAGCCAGCCCGAATCTGAGCCATTTTATCCACCAGATACTCACTAAATTCCTCGGCACGTCCCTGCAAGGGGTCCTCTCCCGTCCCCTGGTTTAAAAGGGAACGGGTCACCCTAAACAGGGCAGCCGGGCGGTTATCTGCGGATGCAATGAGGGTGGCGAAGTGAGCACACTTCGCCACCTCCATTGCCACAAGATAAGATCTAGAAAAGGATCTTAACTGTGTTCGGTCAGACTCGGACCGACTCGACCTCCAAATGCTCTCTAGGCCCCTTCTCCGGCGCTTCATCTCCCACAGGTCCACGGAGAACCAAGGAGCGAGCCGGGATCTGCGCCGGGTCAGAGGCCGCAAAGGCACAACATGATCGAGAGCCTCCGAAGCAGCCCGTTGCCAGGCGTCAACTAAGGTCTCGACAGGGCTGTGGGAAAGGGAGGAAGGAATCAGTCCAAGCGCTGTCTGGAACCTATCTGTGTCCATCAGGCGCCTGGGGCGGAACCACCTGGTCGGTTCCGCCTCCCAGCAGCGGGGAGTGGCATGGCGGAGGCCCAACCGCAGGAGATAATGGTCTGTCCATGAAAGGGGTTGAGATGTTGGGGTATCCCCACCCAGACCATTAAGCCACTGTCCAGAGATAAAAATAAGGTCTGGCATGTTTCCCCCCTCGTGAGTCAGACCCTGAATAATCTGGGTCAGGTCCATGGCTATCATGGAAGCCATGAACTCTCGGGCCACCCCCAACGCACCACCCAGGGAAGGCAGGTTAAAATCTCCCAGAACTATAAGCCTGGGAAACTATACAGTATACTCCTTCCATTTTCATTTTATCTCCCTCATATCAGCTACTATTCATCGGCATCCTTTAGCTTACCAATTTCAGTTTGGAACCTCCTTTTGAGTGCAGATCTTTGGTTTCTCTTCCCACCAAGCAATTTCCATGTTTATTCTGAGATCTAGTTATTCTCTTTTATTTCATTTTGAAAATCTTTTTCTCACAATCACGCTTTATCAGAGAGGTTTAGGACTTCAAAGCAGTGCTTAAAAATAGTGGTTATATATTCAGACTCATATTGTGGAAACTGATTGGCTCTCTTCTTTAGTTTGAAACTTTGCACATGAGAATTTATAATATGTTCCACAGTCAGAACTGGCAATATCTTTGATGCTTCAATTGGACTATTCCACCTCCTTTTAACAATATAACAGACAATATTATTGCTATATATTTCATATCTATATCTCGTGTGTGTGTGTGTGTATGTGTGTGTGTATGCTCTGTAAGCATAGCTGAGACAATCCAATCTCATATGCAAAAGTTTATTGAGCAAATCATATTGGCACAGATGAAAGGAAAACCAGATCTGGCTAATTGCACCAAAGTAGTATATTAAAAGTATATAAACTCCCTTCTCCCTTGACAGTGCAAATCATGTTATCCAATTAAGCTTCAGATAATTATTATGAGAAAAATCTTCGGTTCTCAGTAAACAATATCTTTCTTGACCTTGATTCTCAGGCTCAGAAGCTCAACACCTGCAAGGTCCATTCCATTCCCCCTCTTCCCCTTTGGGTCTGTAGGCAGAAGTCGAAAGAAACCTGGAAAACAATAAGTATACATTACTCCATGATATCTCTTGCGATGACCCCGGCTTTTGGGGATACCTATTATGTAACTTCTCTATTAAGTGATTTGCCTTAACCTTATGGGCTTTTGTCCATCTAGTCTTTGAGATTGGGTAACCTTTCCACTGGATTAGGTACTATAACTTCTCTTTATAGATCCTAGAGACCTATTTAATTTCATAGTGTGGCTACTCCCCACCATTATGGGCCCTGGGGCTTCTTTCTCAACTGGCCTCATCCTAGAACCCTGCAACAGTTTCAGCAAGCTATAATGGAATAATGGGTGCACTTTGCCTAATATACTGGGTAGCTTTAACTCTACTGTGACCAGGTTGATGATTTTTACGATCATGAAAGGCCCTATGTACTTTGGATCCAGTTTCTTCAAGATTGTTTACAGTTTTAGATACTTTGTTGACAGATATATTTTATCTCCCACATGGAACATCCCTTGGGGAGCTTGCTTCTTGTCTGCCTGTTTCTTTTGGTTCTCTGTCATCTTCTCTAGGACTTTCTTTACATTGCTCCAGACACTCTGGAATGAGTCTTACCCATTAGGCTAAAGTCCCTGAGGATGGGGGCTTCTGAGAGTATTCTGGCATGGGCACAAACTCCAACCCTTTGCTACCTTGAAGGGGGTGGAAGCTGTGCTACTGTGTATTGTAGTATTATAAGCCACCTCAGGAAATGGCAGGAGTCCTGCCCAGTTAGATTGCTTGTAATTTACATAACAACACAGGTACGGATCCAGCATTGCATTAGTTCATTCAGCAGCCCCATTCATACTTGGATGGAATGCCAAATTAAGACCTTGAGTGGACCTGATCATTTTGATAAAGTTCTGCCAAAATTTTGCCGTGAATTGTACAGTGGGACAAAAAAGTATTTAATCAGCCACCAATTGTGCAAGTTCTCCCACTTAAAAAGATGAGAGGCCTGTAATTTTCATCATAGGTATACCTCAACTATGAGAGACAAAATGGGGGGAAAGAATCCAGGAAATCACATTGTAGGATTTCTAACGAATTTATTTGCAAATTATGGTGGAAAATAAATATTTGGTCAATAACAAAAGTTCATCTCAATACTTTGTTATATACCCTTTGTTGGCAATGACAGAGGTCAAACGTTTTCTGTAAGTCTTCACAAGGTTTGCACACACTGTTGCTGGTATTTTGGCCCATTCCTCTATGCAGATCTCCTCTAGAGCAGGGATGTTTTGGGGCTGTCGCTGGGCGACACGGACTTTTAACTCCCTCCAAAGGTTATCTATGGGGTTGAGATCTGGAGACTGGCTAGGCCACTCCAGGACCTTGAAATGCTTCTTACGAAGCCACTCCTTCGTTGCCTGGGTGGTGTGTTTGGGATCATTGTCATGCTGAAAGACCCAACCACGTTTCATCTTCAATGCTCTTGCTGATGGAAGGAAGTTTTCACTCAAAATTTCACGATACATGGCCCCATTCATTCTTTCCTTTACACGAATCAGTCGTCTTGGTCCCTTTGCAGAAAAACAGCCCCAAAGCATGATGTTTCCACCCCCATGCTTCACAGTAGGTATGGTGTTCTTTGGATGCAACTCAGCATTCTTTCTCCTTCAAACTCGAGTTGAGTTTTTACCAAAAAGTTCTACTTTGGTTTCATCTGACCATATGACATTCTCCCAATCCTGTTCTGGATCATCCAAATGCTCTCTAGCAAACTTCAGATGAGCCCGGACATGTACTGGCTTAAGCAGAGGGACACGTCTGGCACTGCAGGATTTGAGTCCCTGGCAGCGTAGTGTGTTACTGATGGTAACCTTTGTTACTTTGGTCCCAGCTCTCTGCAGGTCATTCACTAGGTCCCCCCATGTGGTTCTGAGATTTTTGCTCACCGTTCTTGTGATTTTGACCCCATGGGTGAGATCTTGCATGGAGCCCCAGAACGAGGGAGATTATCAGTGGTCTTGTATGTCTTCCATTTTCTAATAATTGCTCCCACAGTTGATTTCTTCACACCAAGCTGCTTGCCTATTGGAAATTCAGTCTTCCCAGCATGGTGCAGGTCTACAATTTTGTTTCTGGTGTCCTTAGACAGCTCTTTGGTCTTGGCCATAGTGGAGTTTGGAGTGTGACTGTTTGAGGTTGTGGACTGGTGTCTTTTATACTGATAACAAGTTCAACCAGGTGCCATTCATACAGGTAATGAGTGGAGGACAGAGGAGCCTCTTAAAGAAGAAGTTACAGGTCTGTGAGAGCCAGAAATCTTTTCAACATTTAACTATATTTACATTGGTGGATTTAATTCTGTTTTGTTCATATAAACCCTCTCATGCTTTTATATTTCTTAATCAATAAGTAAAAAAGTAGAAAGAGAAAAGAGAGAGACAAAAAAGAAGAAAAAAAGAAAAAGAAGAAAGAAAAGGGAAACAAGAAAAAGAGACAAGAGCACTGAGATACAAAAAATAACATATAACTTAAAATATGTATCCCTCCTAATTTAATATATATTTATTCCCTCAAGTTCTTATTCTTTTTGACCATAGCTAAGAATGTATTTAATCTATTTAAACTTTAAGCATTCCATTCAATAGTTCTAATCATCTAATCCTTTAACTCTCATTCCAAGCACATTTTTTATGCTTTTCTTATTGTCACATTTAAATAACTAAAACATTTGCTTTTGTTTAAATCATTTCAACTTTTTCCAGAAGAAAAAAAACATATTAGTTAAGGGGAAAAAATTCATCCCTCTAAGAGTAGTATATTTCAAAGTTTTTCCATTTCTTTAGCCATATTCCAACAAATGTTTCTTGTTAAAGTATTCTTTCTGATAAGCTCCATCTTCTATTTTCTGAATTTCCATTTTAGGCTTTTTTCTCTGGCTGTTGTGTTTCTTAATATGTTTTGCTGCATCATTTGTTTCCCTGTAAGGGACTTTTTCTCATTCTTTTCCTTATCTTCAAAGTTGCTTAGACATGTTGAAATATTTCCCATTTGGATTAAATCATATTTTTTATTTTATATGGTTCCATCTTCAAGTCTCTATCCTCAGAATTATGTTTAGTCATTTCTACTGTATTTTCCTGGGAAATTTCTTGGAGTGAAATTAAGTTGAAAATAAGTTGATTCATGCTCTCAAGGTAATTCTGCATTTTCTTGTAGTTTAAAGTCATTGTCCTTTGAAATTTTTGCCACTTATCATATGTTTCGTTTTGTGAAATGATCTTTTTATACGGTCCCATCTTTAAGTCTCTATCCTCAGAATTTTGTTCAGTCATCTCTACTGTATTTTCCTGGGAAATTTCTTGGAGTGAAATTAAGTTGGAAATAAGTTGATTCGTGCTCTCAAAGTTATTCTAGATTTCTATGTAGTTTAAAATCATTGTCCTTTGAAATTGTTGTCGCTTATCATATGTTTCCTTTTGTGAAGTATTCATTGCTTCAGCTTTGTTCCTCTCACTTTGTTTATACAGCTGCATTTTCTAAACACTTTGAGGGTCAGAGAAAAAAAATCCTCACCCACCACCAGGTGTCAGCATTTGCTCATTTTTCAGGTCTTTCTAGTCATTTCTCTCTAAAGGGTAAGTTTTGCCACTAACCAAAAGGAAGGAAGCAGAGTCCCCCTCCCCCTTTACTTCTTAGGAGATCTCTTATTTTGGGGACTTTCTTCTTCAGGAAAATAGGTAGGATAGAGAAAATCAGTATTCTTACCCAGATTCAAACATGCTGTTTCAGATCCACTTAGTTTAAAAGCTTATGGCTTCTGTTGTTTTCAGCTATGGCTGGACATGAAGTTAGCCAGCCTTTTCTTTTGTTAGTTTCTGGGAGGCTTCTCCTGGACTGTTCGGAGAGACCACCGTCTCTCCTAAGTCCCTGGGATTGTCTTCCTTCATTCCCCCCCTTCAGGGTGGGTTCTGGCCCCTTAGGATCCCCAACAAAAAGAATTTTCAGCCGAAGGATTCCGCATTACGAATCTTCCAACTGCTCCGCTGAAAAACAGGAACCACAGCACAACTTTTTACATAGCTCTCAATTACCTTTTTCATCTTTGGCTACCAAAATTGGTGGTTGGCCAAGTGCAAAGTCTTGAGGAACTCAAAATGGCCAGCTTGCTTGGAATTGTGGCTCCGCTGCAGGATCTTTACTGCCAAGCTGTTAGGGTCATACAATTTGTCCCCCTTCCACACCAATCTCTCTCCCCGCCTTGATGGGCTCTGAACCACACGTCAGCTTGTAATTCTTGCTTCAGTTGCTATGTGAAAGCGACTGTAGGGGACAGTCTTTTCTTTTTGGTTTGTTGTCTCATGGTCGTTTGCGGCATCCTCTTGGTTGCTCTTGTATTGAGGCATGTGAGATAAGGCATCAGCCAGGAAGTTCTTCCTCCCTGGGATGTACTTTAGTCCAGAGCTTTTCAACCTTTTCACCCATGGTAACACTTTTAGGATATGGTAACCTCTGAGTACCACCAGTCACCTAGCAAGGTGTCAAAAGCTTGATGACCAAAAAAAAGAGGAAAAAGTGATGAAGTACAGCTAGTCTTCGACTTACAACAGTTTGCGTAGTGACTATTGGAAGTTACAATGGCACTGAAAAAGTGCCCCAAGCCACAGCTGAGCAAGACACCTGCCTGCCCGCCCAGCAGTGCTCTTCCTTCTGTCTGAGGTTTTCATTGTTGTGAGCATTTCTGTTCAAGATTGGCAGTGGGGGTGGGGTGAAAGGTCCTTGGTTTTTATTCCCAACCCCCGTCTGCTGGGTGGTTGCAGCAGATTTTGGTCACTTCACATGACCTTAGGACACTGTGACTTGTCATAAATATGAATCAGTTGCCAAGCATCTGAATATAAAACAAGACCCTGGAGATGCTGCAACATTCCAGCTGATCAGCACTTCTTCTGGGCTCAGCAGAAGCGCCAGGATCAGTGCCAAGCTCCACTGAGCCCTGACAGCCCCGAAGAAGAGATGATCCTGGTGCTTCCACTGAGCCCTCACAGCCCCGAGGAAGAACTGATCCTGGCACTTTCGCTGAACCCTGACAGCCCTGCAGTTCCAGCCATCTCTCACTCAGGTTTGTGTGGTGCTGCCACCGGTTCAGCTCATTCCCCTCCCCTGCTACAACTTTTCTAGGATGGTCGTGTACCACCTGCCAGGTACCAATGTACCACAGGTGATATCCGTACCACTGGTTGAAAAGCCCTGCTTTAGTCCAATGTTGAACTGTTTAAAGTATTGGGCCCACCAGACTTGCTTGGGGGAGAGTTTGCAGGGGTCCTCAAGGCTTCTAGGTTCTTGTGATCAGTCCATACTTCAAACAGGATTTTACTTCCTTCCAAGAATTGCCTCCAAGTTAACACTGCCCATTGTACTGCGAAGGCTTCCTTCTCCCACACTGCTGATTGTTCTTTCAGTTTCATTTAGCTTTTGGGGCTTGTATGTGCATGGTTGCAGCTTCCCTTCTTTGTATCTGTTGAAGGAGGACTTCCCCTAATGCCACATTGCTGGCGTCTGCTTGGATCACAAATGGCTCTTCAGGGTTAGGGTGTTTTAAGACAGGCTCAGCTGCAGTCTGGAACTTTTCAAATGCCACTTGACATTCCATAGTCCAGTTCAGCTGCTGACTTGGGTGGGGCTTCTCTTACCCTTTTTCTGTCTTTAACAGTTCTGTGATCGGCAAGGCAATTTTCATGAAGGACAGGATGAATTGCCAGTAAAAATATGGAGAGTCCAAGAAACATTAAAGCTGCTTACGAGTCCATGGGGCTTGCCATTCTAAAATTGATTTCACTTTTCCTGGGTCCATTACCACTCCTTTGCATGATACCTTTTGCCGAGATAATCTAGGTTGATTTTGTGGAACTCGCATTTGGATAACCTGGCATACAACCTAGCGTCCATATTTTTTTTCAACACCTGCCACATGAGTTTCACATATTTCTCCATTGTCTCAAAGTAAATGAAGATGTCGTCTGTCAGAGCATGCACAGTCTTATTATGCTGAAATAACCCAGGAGTAAACACAGTAAACAGTGGTCTATAGTAAATGGTGGTTTATCTTACACTATCTACAATATCATACACAGGAACAACATATATACATGTGGTAATACAGCAGTCTCCAACACACAGCAGTTATGGAAGGAAAACACAAGAGAGAGCACACATTTGCAGAGCCTTCCCTTTTATACAAAGCTTTTAAAGGGACACAGACCAGCTGGCTCTTAAAGGGACATAGACCCTGCTGAGTCATTCCCAACATTACATCATGTATCTTACATTACGTCAGCTAGTTAGCTTCTAAATCATTACCTTGACATCATCCAAATACACTAGGACCCCCTTGTATAGGTGATCATGTAGCACTTCATTAATGAGTTGCATGAACACCCCGGGGGATCCCTATGGTCCAAAAGGCATCACTTTAGACTGGTAGCATCCAATCATCTTCCTTAACTCTCACATAGTATCACGCCTCCCTCAGATCTAGCTTTCCCCTTGGCTAAATGTCCGAGCATTTCTTTCATGAGGGGAAGGGGCTACATATTCTCCACAAACATGCCATTTATCCCACAGAAATCCATGCATAATCTCAGCGAGCCATCCTTTTTCTCTTTGAATAACACTAGGGTTGCCACTCTGGATTTTTCTGCTTGGATGAAGCCCCTAGCCAAATTTTTGTTGATGTATCCTCTTAGCTCCCTCATCTTCCTTGGAGTCATGGAATACATTTTTGGCTTGGGAAGTTTCATCCTAAGTAGAATTTTGATGGAACAGCCTGTGGGGCAGTGAGGGGGCAATGCGTCACACTCCCTCTCACGGAACACTTCTATTCAGTTCCGATATTCCCTTGGAATGAGTGTCGCTCTGCCATCTGTTTGGATGCAGCTTTGACCACGTTTGGGATTTTTCATTGCCTCTCCCACCTAGCATTATGGGTCTGGCTTGCTTTTCCCCTGGGGGGGGTGGGGCCACACTTCTCCAGCATCACACGGTTTGCCTTCTTTCCCCAGTGGATCTTAGGTGTCCACTTGGTTACCCAGGACAACACTAGTATCATTACCTTGGCCATTTTTGGGGCAACCACGAATTGAATGGTCTCTTAGTGCACCGGTTCAGTGAGGTAGGAGGCAGGCAACCCCCCTACTCTGGACCCATTGACCTGTCTGAATTTTGTGGGCTGGCACAACTTATTCACAACCCCAACGTTCGTACAGTCTGCAGGCTGACCAAGAATTTGGTGCATCCTGAGTATGAGTGCCTCTATTACCCCTTCACCCCCGAGTAGGGCACTCCAATTTCCACTTGGGCCAATAGAGGGCTGGTGGTTTCACTTACTATTGGGTTGTCCTCTCCCTTGCTATCGTTCTCATAGAGGTTCCACTGCAAGTCTTCTGCAGCCAGAGTCCCCTCTCCTTCACTGTTCTGGGGCAAGACCTCAACGACCTGGCATGCCGCTTGTGATTTCTCTTTTCCCTTGCTGGACAGCTTTTTGGGTTTCAGAGGGGTCAGAGCCACCAGAGCTGTTCTGGGTGTTGGAGCTGGGCACATTGTGGCCCAGTGTCTATCCTGGCCACATCAGAAGCACAGGCCAGGTGCACACCTCAGGCTCTCAGTAGGGGCAAAGGATGACGGGGCAGGAGTCTTGTTACCCAGCGTGCACCTCTCTTGGCTCTTTTTTGGGCAGATCTCAAGTCTCCCACACCTTTTATACTCCTTTAGGCTTATCACCAGCTGGTACCAGTCATGGAGCCAGTCTGGTATTCCTCTGGGCAGGCAATGTGTAGTACAACTCTTGGTTCAACCCATCTCTAAAGTAAAGGGCAAGGAGTTGCTCTGGCCAGTGCCTTAATCTTCCTGTGATCCTCCAGAACTCTCAGGTGTATTCTGTCACTGGGTGGCTCCCTTGCCTCATGTTGCAGATGTCGGCCACCAATCAGCAGGTCTGCATGGTGTTGCCAAACTGGACCCTGAGTTCTCCCAAGAAAGCATCAGGTTCCCCCAACTCAGGAGCTCCTTCGTCATGGAGGACCATTGCCCACTCTGCAGCTTCTCCCTCAAGGTTCACCATGATTGCATCCACGTGGGCCTTGTCATCGGCATACATTGCCCCATGCTGGTCCAGGTGTGACCACACCTAGTTCAGGGAAAAACGCCAACTTCTCCCAACTTTGATCAGTGGGAGTTGTTGCGATCTCAGGGTGCCCCAATATCCCAGTGGCCATCCCATTATGTAGGGAACATCCATGGAAGGACACCAAACATTTGCGGCTGTGGTTGACTGGCTACCCCAGGTGGTGGAGCAGCTGCAGGTTGAGGGCCAGCAGCGCCGAGTCTCAGAGTTGAGCCAGGCTGCAAGGGAATGGTCAGCTAGGGACTGGTTGCTCTTGGCCCAAGTTGAGGTGAGGGGTTCAGTGCGGCCACCGCAAACTAACCAGATCCCTTTTGGGCGGTTAGGTCCAGCCTTCAGGTTAGCTCTCCCCCTCGCTCTCCAAGCCACTGAATCTCTCCCTCAGCTGCTCAGCTGATTGACTGTTGCACATCATCAGGCATCTCCACTCCACCAGTCCTTCCTATTCTGAGGCCTTCCTCTCTCTCTATCCATAGGTTTGAGCAAACTTGGGTATCAAATAGGCAGTGGGAACTCGGTTTTGCTGCCTTCAACCCGCTTTCTCACCACCCCTCCACTCCTAGTGAGCAGATGACTCCCATCAACCCAGTCCACTCCAGTACTGCTGGCGATGCCAACTAAACCATATTTACTTTAGGACAAGTTGCCACCAGTTGGGCACGGGAGTGACCTTGAGTTCTGACTGGGGCTCCATTAGTCGCCTCCTCCTTGGCTTTAGGTGGTTGCTCTCCCTTCTGCTCCATTTCAGGCATCTTCCTCTGAGTCTTCACAACCCCTCCAAATTAGCCAGGTGGGATACAGGAGCTCAGGATTCCTCAATTGATTTTAGTTTTAAATGAGAGCTGGTTTAGTGTCAAGATTTTGATTGACAAACCCAACGAAGTAAGCATAGCTGAGATGATCTGATCTCTCATGCAAAACTTTATTGAACAAATCATATCAGCACAGGTGAAAGGAAAATCAGCTCTGGCTAATTGGTACCAAAGCAATAGATTAAAAGTATAGAAACTCCCTTCGTCCCTGGCAGTGCAGGTCACATTACCTAATTAAGCTTCAGACAATTATTATGAAAAAAATCTTCGGTTCCCAGTAAATAATATCTTGCTTGACCTTGGTTCTCAGGCTCAGCAGCTCAACACCTGCAAGGCCCACTCTATTCTTCCCCCCTCCTCCCTAAGTCTGTAGGAAAGCGAAGAAACACAAATGGCTGAAACAGCATGAGGCTTCTTCGAGCTTGATACTGGGTTAGTTATTTTAGAAGCAGTATTTGAGTTGCCTCTAAAATTTGCAACACTTCTATTTTTGAATTCATTCTGAAAAACATTTGAATAATGTTTTTATTCACATAATAATACTCTATGTATTAATGTATTGTAGGAAGAGCTACAAGAAGCACTTCTTGCTCAGGAAATAAAGCAGCAGACTGAAGAATATTCAGAAGACTTTGAAAGTGATACATGTACGTTGAGGAAAACTTAACTGTTGTACTCTGTGGATTTCATTTTTAATACAGTTTCAATATATTTTTAATAAATATAGCTGGTGTTCATTGAGGAGCAGAGGTCCTGACCAGAGGTGTTGCATTATTTGGTACTCTTTCCATTCCTGTTTAACATCTACATGAAACTCCTCAGTGAGGTCACCTATAGCTGTGGCATGAGCTATCATCAGTATGCTGATGATAGCCAGCTACATAGTGAAGTAAGCGATGCTTCCAATATCCTGTTTTTAGTGTCTGGAGGTTGAAAAAGTCTGGATGGGGAGCAACAGGTTTCAGCTCAACCCTGCCAAGACAAACTGGCTTTGAGTTTTAGGGTCAGTTGAATTTAGGAATTTATCACCTTTGGTTTTGGATTACATTTCTTCAGATCAACCCACTGCACAATCTGAGAGTCCTTCTGGATTTAAGACTTCTGCTCAAAGAGCAGCTTTGAATTGTATGCAGATTGTACCCATCCCTGAATCAGGAGGCTCTATGTTTAATCACTGAGGTCATCTTCTGTATGGATTCCTGTAATGCACTCTACATGGGGCTGTCTTTGTGGCTGTATGCAGAAGTTTCAGTTGCTGCAAAATGAAGCAGTACAAGCAGTTACATGCACACCTAGATTGTCCATAAAACCTTACATGGCATGGGTCCAGGTTATTTGACGGACCGCCTTTCCACAGTGACATCTATATGTACCATCAGGTCTAGCAGAAGATGCTTGATACAGGTTTTGTCCAATAGAGAGTATTATCTGGCAGATCCAGCAATAGGATTGTGATCTCCTGGTGACTGTGCTGTATGGTTTTTAATTGTGTTTAACATTTGTGTTGTTTGCATGGTTGCTTCTTAAAAATGTTTTAATATATTTTTTATGTTTTAATTGTAAGCCACACACAGTCATGAATATGAGATAGGTGGCTATATAAAGTGAATGAATGAATGACTGAATGTGATATCATTAATACTCTCTTTTTATATGGAACTATAACAAGATGTACAATTTATGTTAATTGATTCACAGATAAAATTATTTTGAATTGCAACATACCATATTTTGACAATTGTTCCACATAATTTATTTATCACTTTGGAGAGGCAGTGTGATGATTTATGCTTGGCAACAGAAAGTGTGAAAAATGTGTTAAGTACACATTGCAGTCAAAATCATTCTTTCACTTTGCATCTGTTGCTCTTTCTTTTATACATGAAATGTCAATCTTTCTCCAGACTCAGAAGAGGAATTTCCTGAATCTGAGGAAAACATCTGTCCTAAATTAGCAGTCTTTACAGTATCATCATCTAAGTTTAATCCTTGTAACAGGAACACTTTAAAAAGTGAAAGTGCTGATGACTTGTCTTCATTAGAGGAATATGAGGGATCTCAATATGTCCCCATTCTGGAGAGAAAGGTTTTGAGCAAAGAGGGGCAAACCATCCCCTTGTCACTAACTGAACATCCTGGATCATGTAAAAGGAATGCAGCAAAACAATCCATTCCATTTGAAATATCTATGTCAAATCACCATTCTTTTGGAAAAGAAACATCAGAAAATAAACATTTGATCAAAGACACCAAAGATAACACAATTATTGAAGAAAGGTCTGGTTGTGAAGAAGATTACAATAATATAGAGGACACAATTAGGTATAAGTTGACCTTAGAGAAAAAGGATATGATCCAATATAAAATGGAAAGCAAGCCAGTGCCAGAGTCAAGGGAGTTCAAGACTAAGGCTGTATCAGCATCAGGTAAAGGAAATGTATTTAAATGTTATTGCTTAAATTGTGCAATTTCCAGATTGCTAAAATTATTTTAAAACAAAATAATTGGATAAATTGTTTTTTTCTATATAAACGAAGTTTTAATTCTTTGAATATGTGTATTTGGCAGAGAGAAAATCATTGTCTTTCTGTTAGACAAAATAAGTTTTATTTATTTACAAATTAAAGCATTGCCATTTTGCCATGTGATATAATGTAGGATTGCTTATAAGGCAGCATTATATAGGTAGTTCTCGACTTACAACAGTTCATTTAATAATAGTTCAAAGTTACAACAGCACTGAAAAAGTAACTTATGACCATTTTTCATACTTAAGACCATTCCAGCATCCCCATGGTCATATGATCAAAATTCAGACACTTGGAAACTGACTCATTGACGGTTGCAGTATCCTGGAGTCATGTAATCACCTTTTGTAACCTTCTGACAAGCAAAGTCAATGAGGAAGTCAGTTTCACTTAACCATGTTACTAACTTCACAGCTGTAGGGATTCACTTAACTGTGGCAAGCAAGATCATAAAATGAGGCAAATTCATTTAACAAATATTTAACTTACCAACAGAAATTTTGGGTCAGTTGTAGTCATAAGTCAAGGACTACCTGTATTTAGATGCCGGGCATTGCTTTTTTAATTCAACATTGCACCATTCTGAATAATTGATTCTGTAAACGTTGCAAGATAATGTCTATCTGTGGGTGGCCATTAGGAAAAGGTATAAAAGATAGAGCTCAAGATCAGCTCATGGCCACTAGCCTATAGCTGTCTTGCTGTACCTGCTACGTCATTGGACCTCATTGCAATGGGTTGCTAATGTAAGGTTTGCTATGTTCCAAATTATTAGCAAAATAAACCTCTGAATCTTAAAGTAAGAATTATTGTCTTGTGTTGCTGTCTTGTGTTTCTTTCATTGGGTTTTTCCACGACACCAGGTTGCTTCTCTCTTTGATCAGTTTCCAACCATTGTTTATTCTCCTGCCCTCTGGTGCTTTGGTGAATAACATGACACACACCCCCTCTTCTTGGTGGCAGCACTTCAAATACTGGAATACTGCTATCATATCTCCCCTATTTCTTCTTTTCTTTAGACTAGCCAAATCCAAGTCCTGCAGCTGTTCTTCATATGTTTTAGTCTCCAGGCCTTTGATCATCTTAGCTGCTCTTCTCTGAAATTTTTCCAAACTGTCAACATCTTTTTTCTAATATGGTGACCAAAATTGGTTGCAGTATTCCAGGTGCGGTCACACTAGGGTTTTATAAAGCAGTACTAATACTTCAAGTGATCTTGATTCTATGCCTCTGTTTATACAACCCAGGACTATATTAGCTTTTTTGGCTGCTGCTGCACATTGCTGGTTCATAGTCAAGTGATCTTTCACTAGGACTCCAAAGTCCCTCTCACAGTTACTGTTTTTGAGCCTGGTCTCACCTGATATGTACTTTTTTTTTTAAATCCCATTTATATCCCGCCCTTCTCCGAAGACTCAGGGCGGTTTACAATCTAAGCACAAATCAAATGTGCTTAGCAATAGCCTTCATTCTATGTATATGCCTGCTTATTAGGGCTTTCACCCCCCCCCCTCCCCCAGCAGCATTATTACAAAGTCAGTTTATTGCCCCCAACAATCTGGGCCCTCATTTTACCTACCTCAGAAGGATGGAAGGCTGAGTCAACCTTGACTTGTACCTTTGATTTTTCCTGCCTAAAGGTAAAACTTTGCTTTTCTCCACATTGAAATAGATTTTGTTGGATAGGGTCCATTGTTCAAGTTTTTTGAGATCTTTTTGGATCCTGAGTTTGTCTTCTGGGGTGTTGGCTGCTCCTGCCAGTTTACTGTCATCTGCAAATTTAATGAGTTTCCCTTCTATTCCCTCATCTAAGTCATTGATGAAGATATTGAAGAGTACTGGGCCTAACATGGAGCCTTGTGGTACCCCACTGCTTACTTCTCTCCATGTGGATGTAGTGCCATTGTGGACTACTCGTTGAATATGGTTTGCCAGCTAGCTACAGATCCATCTGGTGGTGATGTTGTCTTTTCCACCTGTGCTTCTGGTCTGTAGTTTCCTGGGTCCATTTTTTTTCCCTTTCTTGAAGATGGGAACCACATCAGCCCTTTTCTAATCCTCAGGTACTTCCCTGGTGCTTCAGGATTTTTGAAAGATGTGGTGCAATGGTTCTGAGATAACATCTGCCAGCTCCTTCAGAATTCTGGGATGTAATCTGTTGGATCCCAGTGATTTATATTCATCAAGGTCAGATAGGTGTTCTCTTACCATTCTGTTGCTTATTTTAATTTTTGTTTCTATTTTAATTTTTGTTTTTTGTGTCTTTTACCGTGGTTTTTTTGGTATGTTGGGTTGTAATTTCTTTTTGTGTGAAGACTGATGCAAAGAATGAGTTAAGCAGTTCTGCTTTCTTCCTGTTGCCTGTTATTTCCTTGCCATCTTCTCTCTTTAGTGGACCTATAGTTTCCTTGACTTTTTTCTTGTTATTAATATGTTGGAAGAAACTTTTTTTTATTATCCTTGATTTCTGTTGCAAGTCTTTGTTTGTTCTGAGCCTTTGCTTTCCTGTCTTCATCTCTGCATGTTCTGTCTGTCTGCTGATAATTGGCCTTAGTTATGTGCCCCTCTTTCAATTTTTTTGTTTTAGTCCTTTTTGTCTTTCAGTTTGTTAGAGAGATCTTTGTGCAGCCATGCTGGTTTCTTCTTAAATTTCTTGTTTTTCTTTTTCAGTGGTATTGTGCTGGATTGGGCTTTTATGATTGCATTGTTTAGAGTTTCCCATGCTTCTTGGGTTGTTTTCCCCTTTGGGATTTTCATCCATGGAATATTTCCTAAGTTCTCAATGAGTTTGTTAAAATCAGCGGTTTTCAATTTTAAGACAATGGTTGGATTGTTTTCTGTTGCTAGTGTTTGCATTATATTGAATTTCAGAATGATGTCACTTTCACCCAGGTTTCTGGCAACTTCAGCTCCCTCTATCATTTCTTCTCTATTAGTGAGAATTAAATCCAGTATAGCATATCTTGATGCATTGTATTTTCAACACAGTTTTGTACATATATATGTGAGATATGTATATGTACAAAACAACAGTCAATGATTTATATAACTTAAAGTATTAAAAGTAGAGAAGAGAAAAATGTATTGTATCCACACTAATTACAATTTAGGATGTCAATATTACAAGGATAAAATGTTGAGTACAACATGGAAAAAAGAACTGCTATGATTCACATCAAAGTATTTTTGGTATGGTAAAGTATTCAAACATAAGCTGGTTACTTAATATTATAGTCTGCATTTATTTATTTAGCTATCTATTTATTTATATTCCACCTTTATTATTTTTATAAATAACTCAAGGCAGTGAATACACAATACTCCTTCCTCTTCCTATTTTCCCCACAACAACAACCTTGTGAGATGGGTTAGTCTGAGACAGAATGATTAGCCCATAGTCACTCTGCCAGATTTCATGTTGAAGGTGGGACTAGAACTCACAGTGTGCATTGATAAGTTGCAATTTGTATGTGTGTTTGTATGTTTTAACCCTTAGGCCACAGGCTCTCTCTCTCTCTCTTTGTTAGCAGTTAAATAACTGCTTAAGATGCAGTCGGCCCAGGTTCGAATTTCAGAAGGGTATGGCTGACTGATGAGAACAAATAAGTTTGAAATGATCATATTGGTCTCCCTTTATTCTTTGTTAGCAAGCAAAAAAAAATACACAAATATGAGCTGCCACTGCTGTGGCTACTGCCTGTAGATGGCCTTGGGCTAGGCTGAAACAGGAAATAAGATTTGTCCTGTGTGTGGGACTAAGCAAGTGTATTCTGAATGCTTAACAAACATTTAAAACATATCTTCCTTGCTTCTCAGCTAACAAAGAGAGAGAGAGAGAGCCTGTGGCCTAGGGGTTAAAACAACTGCTTAAGATGCAGTCGGCCCAGGTTCGAATCTCAGAAGGGTATGGCTGGCTGATGAGAACAAATAACTTTGAAATGATCATATCGGTCTCCCTTTATTCTTTGTTAGCAAGCCAAAATTTTTTTAAAAAAATTACACACACACACACACACACACACACACATATATATATATGTATATGTATATATATATACACATACACATACATATATACATACACACACACACACACACAAATATATATATATATATATATATATATATATATATATATATATATATATATATATATATATATATATATATAAAT